>JAZAVK010000069.1:0-230376 GCA_037954305.1 Neonectria magnoliae | reverse complement strand
TTTTTTTGTTTTTTTTTTTGTTATTTTTTCCTTTGCTTGCTTGCTTGCTTGTGCGCGGCAGGTCGCAGTGTCTTGCGCGGCTGGGATTGGAGGGCGGAGCGATGGCGTAGGCATGAGATGAGGGGGTCGGAGACAACGCATCGGGGTTTGTCTGGTTGGTGTCTCGGAGGTTAGTGGTAGATGTCTCTGGCGCCTGTCTTGGGGTACCTAGAGAGTCCTTGTCAAGTAGGTAGACAGTCAGTAGTCGGGATACACAACCCCATTAGTAGCATCACAGGGAAGACAACAGATTTGATCAAGACTCCAAACATCTTTGCATTTCAAGGCCGGGGGCTGCCACCATGTGCCAATCCGCCACGAGTCCAACTCTAGGACGGGTATCTATCTCGCAACATTGCAAATGCAGCTTTTCTCTTCTTCTTGCTCTCTCGCAAGGTCAAAACTCCCGCGCCATGCGTCTCGCAAAAAAAAAAAAAAATCCTGACAGGCCGTTTCTCGGCATCAACTCAAACATCCAAGGTCGTGGTATCTTCTGGCCACTGCCAACGCCGCCCGAAAATGCAAGGGTGCCGGCTTCGTACCCGCGTGTCGTTCCGATGGATGCAACCATCTATAGCGAGTTCCCCCAACGCCAGTAAGTATAAACAAGTTTCAATATAAACAACGGCTGCAAAAACACACAAGCATTGTCGCAAACAACTTCAAGGACTGACTGCTGCCATCCTTGACCGACCTCCCATCGCCACGGCTCCGCTCACTGCTGCGATCGCGTCCTCGACCGCGTCATTCGCTGCGGTCGGGGTGTCCCGTTGGCCACCATGCCGAGGTTCTCCGCGAGCTTCGCCGTGCGCTTGCTCTGGGAGGTCGCCTTGGGCTTCGCGATGCCCGTCTTTCCCTGGGTAGGCTTGGTCTTTGCCACAGCCTTACCCGCCTTGCCGCCCTTGGGCTTGCTCTCCTCCTGGACGCTCTCCAGAGGCTCCTTCCAACCAACACTCTTCCCCTCCTTGGAAGAGGTGGAGGACGGAGGCTCCGAGTCGTCCGACTCCTCGTTCTGCGGCGATCCTGCGACTCTAGCCAGGACCTGCGCCGGATACTCGGAAGCGCCCCTATTCTTCCTCGTATTCGAGCGCGTCTGCGCCGTGAGCTCTTGCTGGTCGCTCTTGACCGTGGAGTTGAGGATGGCGCCTCCAGCGCGCCCAGCACCAGACCGGTTCAGCTTGATAGCTGTGGGGATGGACGACTTTGATCCAGAGCCTCCGGTCTGCGTTCGCAGACGACTCGATCGCCGAGTCGTCGGCCCGCTCTCCCCTTCCTTCTCGTCTCCCTTCGCCTCCATCTTGTCGGCCTCGGCTAGTAGGCCCAGACCGACCGGAACATTGTCCGAGATGGTGTTGGCCAGGTCAGCCTTCTTGCTGATCTTGGCGGTACGACGAGCCCGCTTCGTTGCAGGCTCCTTGGCTTCCAAGGGCTCCTTAGGCTCCTTGGCCTTCTCCAGCGGCGACTGAGCTTCCTCGTCCTTCTCGAGCTTGCGCTTCTTCAGAGGACTTGGGGTGTTGTGGCTCTTAGCCACCAGAGGCTGTCGCTTGGATGCGGGTGCCACGGGAGAACCAGTCTCCGTCGTCGAGCTTTGTCGAGACCGTTTGATAAAGTCTCGCATATAAGCGCGCCCTGGGCTATCGTCGAACGTCTCTTGACGATTGCTCGCAGGGGCAGTGCTGTCGTTCGCAACAGGTGTGGTGATGGCAGGTGCGGCGTTGACAGGCGTGGTCTTCTCGATTGTGTTCGAGGTGCTATCGGAAAGTGTGGTGACCTGGCAGAGTGGGGTCTTGTTGACAGGCGTAAAGCTGGTAAGAGGAGTAGGTGCAGATGGAGTGCCCCCAGTGACGTTAGGCAACGTGCTTCTGACGGGAGTGGGTGTAACGTTTGCTCTCAGAGATGGGACAGCTGCAGTGGGTGTGTTTGTACCTGCGCGCTTGATAGGGGTTTTCTGGAGACGGTGCATCGGTGTGCCTTTGATCGGCGACAAATTCTGAGTAGAGGTAGAAGTGTTGCCAGTGAATGTGGGACTGCCATAGAATGTTCCATTGAAGGGAAGTTTGGGGGTTCTGAAGGCGGGCGTCTGCCCAGCTGGGGTGCCACGAATACTGCCAATGCCGGTAATGTCGGGAGTTTGGAAGAGGTCCACAGAAGAGGGGGATTGTCTCATGGGTGTGTCTTGGACAGAACCATAGCTGTTTAGAGACCAGTTGACAACAAGCGTTTGGTCGTCAGCTGCATATGTAGGAGTGTCGGCAAAGTGCGGGGTGGCTGGGGACATGCCGGACTGCGTGTGGCAAGAAGAGTGAGATGAAGCTGGAGACGTGCCAGGTCGGGTCTGGAAAGAAGGCCGTGGCAAAGCTGGAGAAGTACCGTTGGGTCCCTCAGAAGAAAGCTGGTTCAGAGCTGGCGACGAGTTGGGCCGGGCCTGGTAAGGTTGACGAGTGTTGAAAGTAATTCTAGGCGAAGATGAAATCGCCGAAGGAGATGTAGTAAAGCGAGACTCGTCGAATCCCTGGGTGCCAGGGAACAGGTAGGCAAATTCGTTGGGGAGCTTAAACCGAACGAAAAGTCTGCCACTGTCTTGCGTGACCACGACCTTAGCGTGACCTTCGCATCGATCTTCCGCCATCTGAGCAAGTTGATGAATGGGTGAAGAGGGTTGCGCGGCGAAGATGTCCGGGTTCTGGCGCATGTCAATGTTTAGAACGCCTTGCTCAACACTAGGAGCAGAGACAAGGTGGTCGTCAGCAGATGTGACAGCAATCTTTGGAGTTTGTTGGATGGATTCAGCCTTGTCTTCAGCCTTGTCATCATCATTGTTGGTAGCAAGTTCGGTAGGTTTGATAGTGAGTTCAGCACTAGGCTCAGCAGCGACCTTGGCAGTGAGCTCATCGTTGGCCATCAACACATCCTTGCCAGTGATACAAGTAGAAGATATTTCAGTAGTGGCGACGTTGTCAGGGGTATCTGTGTTGGGGGTCTCAATGATGAGGGCATCAGTGCTGGGGGCATTGGCTTGAGTAACATCAGTTTCGGTAACGTCAACTTCAGAGGTATTGCGTGTAGAAGGAAGAATAGATGCAAGGGAGGTATTGTCACAGAACGTATCGTCGTCCTGGAATCTGACCTTGCGTGGCGACGACGACTTACGTCGGGCCTGGGTCTTCAGATGCTTTCGTAGCAGAGGCTCGCTCTGTCGGCGACGGGCAGTGTTGACATTGTGAATACGTCGAGGCTCACTGGCCTGGACATCGGGGTGCATCCATGAGATTGAGTTGAAGGAAGGAGACACGTCGCCAAAGCGGAACTCGGCATTGCCGGGGGTCTCGATGTTGAAAGTGCACTTGGGCATCTGGGGGGTTGATGGGGGAATAAGAGACGCGAGGCCAATAGGGCTGTCGGTCTGGCTGGGAGTCCACTGAGATGGCACAGGAGTAAAGGCCTGAGGGGTTGTGGGCTCGGCACGGTTCCATCGGGAGGGAGTAGGTGCCACAGGGCGGGTGAACTTGGAGGGTGAAGGCTTAGCGGGGGAAGATTCATCAGCGAAAAATGCGGTGCTGCCAGTTTGGTTGGTAAAAGAAGACGAGTCGGCATAAGATGGTGCACGGAAAGTACGTCCAGGGCGGGAAGGAGAATCCTCGGTGGACATGTCTGGGGCGAGAAGTGTAGGTCGCGACAGAGGGCTGGAGTTGCCAGGTGGGGTGATAGTGGCCTTGGTTGGGGTGGGAGACAGCTTGAGAGGAGTGGAGGGTGTGGATGAGGACTTGGTGGGGGATGGCTCGGCCTTGGGACCTGAACCGGGGACAAGCTTGACAATGCTGTTGGTAAGGCGTTGGAATCCGTTCTTGATGGGGCTGGTAAGACGGGCAATTCGCTTCTGAGGGGATCGCGACTCGGCCTTGAGCGTGGGAGGTCGAATCGTGTGTGGGCTCTCGGGTTCAGTCATGTCGGCAATGTCAGAGAGGTCGGGTGCGCCGTTAGCGGCCAGGTGTCGGCGAGGGTTCTTGCGAATGTCTCGCATGATGGCAGAGGCCTCGGCAATGGAGGCAGTGTTGAAGTCAACAAAATCCAGGCCCTTCTTGGTAGCGCGGATGATGATTGGCAGAATTTCGTTGTAGATCTGGAAGGTGTTTCCGCCCATGGGTTCGTAGATTTCAGTAACATCGGAATCGATGTATCGCTTGGCTGGAGTGACGCGGACGTAGTGGTTTTCGCGAGCCTGCTTCTTGTCCTCGGCTGCGGTCTCGGAAGAGTAGAGCATGAAGTTGTTGACGACATCAACTGGATCAGATTAGTCCCCGTTCCAGAAAAGGATAGAATGCGAACTCACCCTTGGCCTGCATAATGTCTGCAGCCATCTCGGCGTGCGAGTCGGGTCCGCCATCGAACGATCTGTTGCCAGGGACGGGTACGTAATGAAGGGTTCGTCTCCGGATGCGACGAGCCTCCTCCTCATCCACTTCGAGACTGTCTGCGGCTTTGACAGCTAGGGCAGCGGCCTTAGCAAGCACAACAGATCGTCGATTGGTGTGGCCGACGCGCTTCATGACGAGGCCAACAATGCTAGTAGAAGGATGCGGGTGGATAGGCACGCGAGACCACCCGGGGACTTGGGTCCGAGGGAAAGGAGCTGCGAGGCAATCCTTCCAGGATCTGTTCCATCGTTAGCATACGTTCCTATCATGTGTTGTTATTCAAACCAAGCGTACACGGCAGCTGCATGGGCATTCGAGATTTCGGTCGAATCGCAAGTCGGGAAATAAGTGACGAATGACGGGTCGACGATACTTCTAGAGCAAGGACTGTTAGCACCATCATCATCTGCGATAAATCGTGTAAGAAGCGCGAGGTTACTCACGTATTCTTGGGCATGAGTCCAAGCCCCCATTTGGGGGCATCCGCCTCCATCGCGACGGATGCAGAGCGACGAATTGAAAGTAAACAAAGCGTCAAAGTACGGGGGCAACGGGTCAGAGAAGACTAAAAGTCGAGAAATAAAGCTTGGGGAAGCTGTAGAAAGTGCAGTAAACCACTGATGCGAGACAAAAGTGTCGCGGTGACGAAAAGTGGTGGTATTGCAAGACTGTGGTGTGTTTTCTCGAAGAAGTTGCTGGGGGGTCGAGGGTGGAAAGTGGGTGGGTGCCGAAGCATTTCTTTGCGACGCGTCGAGGTATATCGGCCACCAAACAACGAACGCGGGTCACGTGGGGCTGCGGTGGGGTCGATCACAACGGGCGTTGACCGTGTCTGCGCGCGCTGCTGTTGTTCTTCGCAGAGGGAACAGACGGTAAATAGCGCTCAGTGATTCATTGCTGCGCAGACGGGGGATGGGGAAAAAAGCAGTCAACTTTCAGGAGGGCAATAGGGTTCTGGTGTTTGTGGTGTAGTTGACGCCCCCGTGGTGCAGGGCCCTCCCTCTACCGGCATTCCAGTTGCTTCAACGCTCTGGATGCGCACACAGAGCATTATTAGCACACGCAGCCCAACAAAGCGGGAGGATGTGTCCAATTAAGTTTGCAATTACTGAGTATCTATTGGAATTGCACGACTCCAGAAATGCCCGGCCAAGTCGCGATCCCTCTCGACCAGGCATTCCGCCCTCAGCTTACACCGACCAGACCACTCCACCACGACTCGATGTGGTACGACCACCCAAACACCGACAGCTCAGCAAGGCCCGAAAAGAAACCTTCGATCCTGCATTGGCATCGAATCGAAACGCGGTCGTTCTATCCGCGGCCAATGAAGCCCGGCCTGCTGTCACCCAATCATCCCGACGCGAGATTCAGAATAAGGTGCGAGTTGCTTGGTTGTCCAGTTCCCATTTCGTCTCGCTCAGAAAGACTGACAAAGGATCCATGGTTACTTAGTCATCGGCCATGATTGACAGAGTGGGGTGCTAAACATCTTGCCCCGCCGCAGCTACCAACCAGACTAACGTCGCGCAGTGAACATGGCTTGAGCCTCGTCACCAGCCAAACGTCATCCCCCGCCAGGCATCGACAGTACAGCGCAAGGCTACACTTTACGACCTCGACAACCTCCAAAATATCAAACAATACCTCAGCACACCACAATACACACGCGCGCATCCGACTGCTTCCACCGCCCGTCATGAACCGCCTCTTCGGCTCCAAGCCCACCGGGCCCAAACCCACCCTCAACGGCGCCATCGGCAACCTCGACACCCGCATCGCCTCGCTCGACACCAAGCTCAAGGCCCTCAACGGCGAGCTCGGCGCCTACCAGGAGAAGCTGTCCCGCATGCGCGACGGCCCCGGCAAGCAGGCCATCAAGCAAAAGGCCCTCAAGGTGCTGCAGCGCCGCAAGGCCTACGAGGCCGAGAAGGAGAAGCTCGAGAGCCAGGTCTGGAACATGGAGCAGGCCCAGGGCATGCAGGACAACCTCAAGAACGTCATGACCCAGGTCGACGCCATGAAGACCACCAACAAGGAGCTGCGCAAGCAGTACGGCAAGATCGACCTCGACAAGATCGAGCGCCTGCAGGACGACATGGCCGATCTGCTCGACGTCGGCAACGAGATCCAGGAGAGCCTCTCGCGCGGCTACGACATCCCCGACGAGGTCGATGAGGACGAGCTGGACGCTGAGCTGGAGGCCCTGGGCATGGATGTTGAGCTGGAGCAGGAGTACGGCGGCGCTGTGCCCGGCTTCCTCCAGGACGAGGTCGTGCCCGACTTCGTCGACGAGCCGCCCGAGACCGAGGCCAAGATGAAGCAGGTCGCGGGATGATCAGGTAACAACTAATCCGGAGAACACAGGGAAGACGCATCAAGGGGCGGCTACGAGGCGTTGGTTGGATAATTACTGGCTCACAAGCATACCATAGTTGGGGAGTCTCGGGAATGGCCATGATAATTAAAGGTCGTTATATTCATATTGACATAATTTTGTTTGTTGTTCATCCATCCTTCTGCCGTGTCGTGTGCCATTTCTAGGAGTCTGTCTGTTCCCGTGCCGACCCATATGATACGTTGTGCCAAGTTTACCGGGGAGATATGTGATACAGGTCTTTTTACAGCAACCAAGCGTCGCCACTCGACGGTCCATGTCAAAACGAAACTCCCTCGCTAAACCAAATATCCGCACTAGACTCCGTACTATTGTTTACCGGACTCGTCGTGTTGTGTCCGCCCACGCAATCCCTCAGTCCACGGTCGCGAAGAACCGCACCGCCTCTTCCAGTTCGGCATCCTTGTTACAAAAGTCCCAGCCCACGATGACAGGTGCCTGGCTGCAGCAGACAATCTTCCTAGCATCGAATTGGAGCTTAAAGACACGCGCAGGGGCATTCTCCGCCGCGGCGATGTGCGGGTGGTGGTGATGTGCGCCTTGTTGCCCAGTAGGTTGTGCCTGGGCCTGGGCCTGGTTCTGCACCTGCGGCCCTTGAGGTGGTAGAGCAGGTGGCGCGCCTTGAGCTTGAGGCGGCACGTTGACAACGACGGGAGGTTGGGCGACTGGGAGTAGTTGAGCGTTTCCGCCGGCTACAAGGCCGTTTTGGGCCACGACAGCGGGCGGAGGAACGACAGTACCAGGCGCAACGCCGATGCTGGGTCCAGAGACTATCCCGCCGTTCGCTGGCTGAGCGGGAGCACTGGCACTCTGGGATTGCCGTTGCCTCGCCGCTTGGCTGAGTTGAATAGAAACCAAGGCATCCGTTACGGCTCGTCTGAGCTGGGCGCGCACAAAAGGCGACACCTCGCGTTCAATGGCCGACTGTAGATAAGTATGGTGAGCCAGGATGACGGGGTACATAATCATTGCTTGCTTCAAGGCAACCACGCCAAGGGGTACGACCTGATCGATCAGGTCTCTATACGAGCCAGCAATCCGGTAGGCGTCCCCGTGCTGGTCACGCAGAGAGGCTGGCGCAGCGGATGATCCGTTGGCTTGGGGAAGTGGCTGTCCTCCGGCGTTGCTCGAGGAGTTTGCCGATCGAACAGTTGGGCGGACGGCGACACCTCCTACAGGTGGGACGACTGTCGTTGCGGCAGCTTCTCGTTGAGCCGCGGCGGCAGCCTCCTCCTGACGCAGATGATGAGACGGCTTCCAAACACCTTCCTTGTCACGCCTCCAGACAATGATGCTCTGGTCGTACGACCCCGACACAATACGGCCGTACTTCCTCCCACCACCGCCTCCAGGAGGGACCTTAGCCCCAAATGCTTGGAGGTCTTCGGGTCTCGAGCTGCCAGCGTTCGCTCTACGTTCGGCACCACGTCTTCGCGCGGGATTGTGCTCGACTTCTCCAGCCTCGACTGCTCGGAAATACTCGGCATCTACGGCCTTGGCCTCCGTTTCGTCCTCGTACTTGCTGTATGGCAGGTCGCCAAAGCCGGCCTGGACGGTTCGGACTAGATGGGCGTGTCCTCGCAGCTGGGCGACCTTGAGACCCGTCGGGGCGTCAAAGATGCACACCTCAAAGTCGCTGCTGCCGCTGACTATCCTCCTTCCGTCAAATTCGACACACGCGATTCCCTTATCATGTGCGGGGATAGTCTGGGTGCAGACCTGGTCTGGCCAATTCCAGACCTTGATGTGACGATCGCCTGATACGGAAACGATGGTACGGTCTCGGACCTGGATGGCGTTGACGGCAGCGCTGTGTCCGTCCAGACGCCCGATCAACGAGAACGCAGGCTTGATGGGGAGCTCTTGGGCGAGGTCCGGTTCGTAGCCATAGCGTCGTAGGTTCGTGGGTACTGGGTTGACGAGCTCGTGTCCGCCATAACCCAGTTCGCCATGTCGCAACGGGTGGCGGTTGAAGATCTTGATCGTCTTGTCCTTGGAGGATGTTACGAGAATCCGGTGGTCGAAACGGACATTCAGCACCGACTCACGGTGAGCCCTGGTCAGTTTCTGCAGCAGCTCACCAGTTGAGAACTTCCAGATGAAAACGTTGGAGTCACTGCTGCCGGAAACAAGCAGGTCCTCTTCCGGGTCAGCATCGAACTGAAGGCAGAGTACAGAACCCATGTGGCCTGTGAGCGGCGGTCGAACCAATCGGCGGGTATGGACGTTCCAGATTCTCATGGTCTGATCTCTGCTGCCACTGACCAAGTAGTCGTTGTCGAATTGGAGCGTGTATACGCACTCTTGGTGTCCCTCCTCGGGGTAGTTTGGGTGCGGGAACTGGAATGTTGAATATTTTCCCAACTCCCAGTTAGACTCGAGCCGCCGGCGCATAGTATAGAGATACCTCCAATTAATCCGATAACGTGAGCTGTTGACATCCCAACTCCAAAGTGAGGATGGGGGCATAGTGCCTAAAGCTTCGGTAGGAGATGTCGGAGAGGGCGTGGAATCAGACTCGCCGCCCGGTTCCTTACGCTTCCCTCTGCCATCAGAAGAAGACGAGCTGGTCCTATCGACGCTCTTGCCTTTGGATCCAACACCGTCGAGGTCCATGTCTCCCAATGGTAGAATGACAGGTCGATTTGACGCAAAGGATGACGAGGGACTACCAAACATGCTGCCTCCGGCAAAGCTCTCGTTGAAGCTGAATATGCGATCGCTGTCCGTCATCTCCAAGTCTTCGTCCCCGTTGACAATGGCGCGGATCTTATTAGGATGCGCATCTTGCAACGATTGTAGACGGTGGAGTTGGCGAATGGAAACGTTGAGGCCGTTGTTCACCTTGACCTCGCACTTCTCGATCTCGCTGTATATGGCCTTCCATCCCTCGAGATGATAGAGCGTCTCCCACAGCTTTCGGTCCAAGGCCAAGTCAAACCAGGCGCGACACGTCTGGGTGACACTAACTAAGGATACGGGATCGAGGTAACTCAGTATCTTGAGACAGATCTCGGCGGGGAGGTATCGGATAAAGTCGATGTAAAGTCTCGGGTTCAGTCGCTGCACGATCTCGGCAATGGCAGAGGTGGGGAGCTGGTTGAGAAGGGTCATAGTCAACTCTGGCAGGATGTCAGCAAGGAGAACTACGGTTTGGGCGCCTGGTGGCCGCGCGGCAACATACCAGTCCGAGTCTGAACGGGAAGAAGGGCGACGTTGGCGGCGAGCCATGCTGGAAGGTCGGCCTGGGATCTCAAGCTGGCGAGCGCGGCGGGGAGGTCTTGGTGGACTGATGGGTTGAGGGGATCCTCGGAGTAGCCCTCGTCGGGCTGGTGGGCAGGCGAGAAGGGACCCATTGGGGGGAGGGCGTCCTGCTTGGACATGGCTGCGAGGCTCGCGGCCCCGTGGGCGGAACAATGCTAGAGACGCTGAGAAACGAGTAATCGAAGGCCCGGGGCTGGGAGAGGAAGAGGCGGAGGCGGAGGCGGAGGCGGAGGCGGAGGCGGAGGACAAGCGCGTATATCGTATCGTCCGGGAACGAATCGAAACGGTTGGGCGAGCGAGAGTTGGGCTTAGCAGACCGAAGCAAGGTGAGCTGAGGTGACGTCGAGCCCAGAGCGTCGCATCCGGGGAGTCGGGTGTCGGAGGGTTGGTCGGGGAAGACTCGGTCGGGGGAGGAAAACTCGATCGGGGAAGGGCAACACGGCTGCGATGGGAGCCAAGTCGGTGTCTGCGAAGAACGGACGTCAACAAGCGTGCCACACGACCGACGGGATCGAGGGTTGGATTGTCTGGGCCTAGATGGATCGGCCAGGATGGAGCCGGGAGACATGGGAGAGCGCAGGTTGGTTTAAGGCTTGGCCGCGGCGGGTCGGCTTTTAGATGTCTAGCCTGCTTAGGTAGCGCGCGCTTTAGGAGGCCGGCAGCAGCCTGCGGGCCGGACGGAGTCTTCCAATACGCGGCGGGTGCGTCCGACGATGTGATGAGTTTACAAATGATTCACGAGACTCTGCATCATCGACGGATACCTAAAAAATAACGAAGTACTTTTCAAGCGCCAGAGTAGTCTGCGTTGCACAAAGCAGCCGTGGTACAAGCACTGGCAGCCTCCCTCAAGTCTGAAAGCCGGGACGCCCGTGTGGAGATGCAAGCCCAGGTAAGCTCCTTGGCTCCCTGTCGTTGCAGGCTTGTTGGGCGTTGTTAGTCTGGAGAGACCTCCATTCCACCGGGCGCCACAGTGCTCGTCTTACCACCAGTGTGGCGGCCTGGCTAGAGGGGTCCCGGGTAGGAAAAGTGTCACGTTCAGGACGAACTGAAAGCTGGCCTCAATTATGGCTGGTTAGCTCTTGATTGGGCATTTTCGAATGAGCAGTATTACACTTTAGGAGTAGGGCAACGCTGTGCTCTGGTGACTTGCTCTTGGTTGCCTAAATACGTGGTTGCTATAGCTTCCTGTTTGATCATGTGTTAACTGTGTCGTCAGATTCACTGTCAGATTGCGTGCTCGTCCGTGATGCTGAACACAATTTTCAAGACAAGCGTAGAGTAAAATCACAACGCCTACTGGCTACTTCCGCTTTCACTAGAAATCACAGGAAAATATCACTGTGATAAAATGCCTAACCTCTGGCGCGAAAGCTGAGAAAGTAACGCCAACCCTCAATCGTCTGACAATAACCACTCAGTGCAACACAGCATAGGATTCTCACGAGGCGGTCTACCGAGAGACAAGCCAACACTTCTCGGAAACACTCCTCTGAGAAACTACCGCAATAATGTTGAAAATCGAGACTATTATGTGGTTCGACCACCTGGCCAACCTAGGCAGGTGGCATGTCGAACTAAACTTGACCAAAGTACGTGAATTGGCTATGTCTTCAGATGACGGCTGTATGGATCAGCGTGGAAACCAAGGTGGATCATAGTCGAACACGCTCTGAGATAAGGTTTTGTATGGTCGTCTTATTAACTTTTGCTTCTGGTGATAGTAAACATACGGTGCACAAGTTGCAATTCTTAGTGAAGGCAAATTCTGTTCGAACACTGCAGTAGACTCACGCCAGTCAAAGTGTTCGCCACTGAAGACCGGAGTGCCCGATACAATATCCCTGAATGGTGCACCTGGAAATCGCGAATTAGGAGCAGATGCGTGCGTTCCCGTTTATTACGTGGTTACACGTTGTGACCTGGCTTAAGCGTCTTACAGCGCATACACAGGAATTGAGGCGTGGAAGGATTACACGCTCATGGATACAGAGAGATGTATGGACAGGTGCAGATTTAGAACTATCTGGCTATGTCAAATGATTTCTTCACTCTAGTGAACACCTGAGCAAGCATAGCGACCAACGTATGACAAAAAATACTGCGAAGGCGTCCTAGGCTGTGTGAATATCTATAGGGTGGAAGATGTTATCATTTCGTGACTATTGTCCACTCACATGTCTCTCATCAAATGGTAATCTGACCTTGAAAGATTTCCTGGTCGATGATACTAAGAGTGAAAAGTTGCAAGAGAGAATGGGTTTCCGTGACACTTCCGATACGGGGGTTCTATAGACCTTTTTAAGATACGAATATGTCTTAGATTAAGCCCTGTATCTAGTTTGCTACTCGTCCCTTTATCCCAAACACGAACTGCAGATAAGGCCTAGGATGTGAGAATCGGTGGATCACCTTCTCCAATGAAACATGATAATGATGAACTCCTCTGGAGCACCTTCTAGAAGGGTGGTACGGTTCACATAATTATTCATGTTTCATATCCCTTGAATTGCCTTTATTCGATAAACGCTAGAAGCTTGGTAGTATCGACCATCACATGTGCAGTGCACGCGAGGCAGAAATAGCACACCCCAACCTTAATCTGGAATAAGGTGGTGGGACAAGGACAAGGCGGATAGGCAGGCAAACATCATCATCATGAAATGCCAAGACCACAGAATTGGGATCCTGTGATGCGTTCCCCTCATGAGGGTGAGGTCGTTTAGTCGGGATTACCACCGCAGGACATTGTATTGGGTCACTATAGGTCGGAAAAGCTGGTGCAGTAGTTGTTGGGAGTATTGAGAACGTGTTGGGCTTTGCATTGACGTGGAAGGGGTTGGCACTGGATATTTCGCGGGGAAGCTGGCTGTGGCTTTTTGTTTCACTCCAGAACCAACTGACGAACGCTTAAGTTACTCAGACGGATTTCCGGGCTTAAATCTGTGTTTAAGCCTCGTTCCATTCCTTCTAGGGCCTTGAATCATGACTCAAGCCTCTTGACGCTCGAGGCATAGTGCCATCTGAGTGACAATCCAGTTGGCCTCGAAAAGAGGATTTAACAGAATCATCGCCCACCGGAATTGTAATTACAAGCTCCGGGGCGGCGAGCGGCAATCGTGGTCAAGTCGCACAGCAGCGAGGCACGATGCAACGCTGGAGATTGCCACGCCGAGTCAATTTCTGGGCCGGCCCCGAACCCTGCCAGGTATCTAATTACTGTGGTACCGTGGTGTTCTCGGCATGTCACTTTCTGCTGTGGGATTTCTCGGTTGTTTGTTTGTTCCCTGAAGGCTGAGGGCCCAGACAGTGAATGGCTCGATGATCGGCATTGCCTGATAACAGCATCTGGTCAGCGTCTCTTTTACTGGCCGTTTCTTTGGCTGCAAACCCCAACCTGGGCCAGGGCTGAAGAAGTCGTCAGACGAGCCCTTTGACGTCTTTGAGACCTTTGAGATCCCTGGCTCTTTGACCCTCTTGGCCCTTTGAGCTTCTCAAGCCCCTTTCCGAGCCACAAAAAGCCGCTTCAGCTGTTACGTACCAAATCATTACTCATTACTACCCCTCTTACCTCTCTGCTGTCTAATCGACTGCACTGCCTGTCAATCGGATCGTCTGTCAACTTGGGGTCTGGGACGCCGTCTGTGCATGGAACCGCCTGTTTCAGAGCCCTCCATGTGTGTGGGCAAAGGCTTGGTGGTGGTGGGGAAAAGACCGAGGCTAACAAGACGGCGAATACTTCCATACAGAGTAGTCGTCTTGGTATCGACGACGAAGCCCATGCATCGAAGGTTCTATGAAACCTTCTTTGGTCCAACAGTCGCCCGCCCCCTGAGATGATGTCAGGGGAGCCTAGTGGCCGAATGTCATGCGCACAAGCCCGCTTCTCCGCTGGCCGCTCCGCCAGCGCTGATTGTTGCATCTGTCCTGCGCTGCAGAGTGGGAGGGTCTTTGAGACAGACCCTTTCCAAAGTCATCTGAACTTGTGTTAGGCACGTATTCGTACTTAAATTTTCTATGCAGCCGCCGTGGATAATATCCTAATTCCCGCGCCAAGCGCTTGGTGATAAGAGCTTCATGGAGGTGCGGTGCGTGGACGAAGAAGAAGCGGGTTGCGGGCTGAGCAAAAGCCACCCGATCTGATGACCCTAGGGGGGGAGGACGAGGCCAGGAATTGGCTTGTGCTTAGGCCTGGGTGATTGGACATGGCGATCATTTGGTTAGCCGCCGCGACGCATTCGAGAGCAGGTTACACTCTGGAGGCTGATAGCGAACGAAGACGGCGAACAGGATAGCTTACTGCAAACGTGTAAAGCGCTGTGCTAAGTATATCCGCCACGGCATCTTCTGATAGGGCGCGCGTGATAGGGCTCTGTCGTGTTTCGGGACCACGAGAATGCACGACGCACAACGTGGGATGCATCTGTACGGTGTACCTTTGTACTCCGTGCTTTCTTCCTGGATGCTTGGCCCTCGGGAAAGGGAGGGGACGGGAGGTCTATCGAGACAGGCTATGATAGTCGCAGCGTGGTTCAGGGGTATCCGTGTCTGGGCTCATGGATGGTGCGCGATGCCCCTCTACGCGGGCTGGCCAGTCGCCGTTCTGCCATGCGACGGAGACCAAGCAAGCAAAGAAGCAAAGCAGCGCAGCGCAAAGCAAAAGATGCTGCTGGACTGGCCTGTTCTGTTCGCACAGGGCGCCGGGCATGAAGCGTGGGAGTGGAATCATGGCAAGACAGGGCCACCACGAAAAGTGGGCTTCATCATCCGCATCCATCTTAAGTCTGGGAGTCGCAGAAGAGAGTTGGAACTATGTAGGAAGAGCTAAGAGAAATGTACAACAAAGTCCATAAACAAGTAGAACCCGATATGTGGTATGACTAAGTGCTCTCTATGCCCAAACAATGTTGTAAGCCTCTCTTTGTTCGCATGCGTCATCCTTAGTAGAGGGGCGGGCTATGCTAACTTTCTCTTGAGCCTTGGGTGGATCTCAAGATGGCGTACACTTTGACGGATGTGATGACAGAGTTACAGCGAAATATCGGTCGGAAATGCGAATACTCAGATGAACCAAAAAACGTACATGTCAAGTGGCATCACCCGCCTCACAAAGGCAAGCAACAGGCCATGGCGTATCACCAGCAGGCTTTCCAGAGCACATGTGCGTGGTATATCTAAAACTAGAAGCATGAGAAGAAGAAAAAAAAGAAACGAAAAAAGGAAAAATAAAATAAAAATTGCCTGAGTAAATTGGTCCGGGATGCATCCTCCATGCACACCTACGTACATACAAGACATGCGGATGTTTTTCTCGTCCGAGGGGTATACATCCGCTTCCCGCGAATGCCCTTTGAAGTACACAGTACACAGTGAGTTACTCCGCGTTGGGAGGATGGACGGATACGGACGAACAAACACCACCAGGATTTGCTTCTGCGCGAGGCGCCTAAAGAGGCTGCAAGCCCTTTAAGCCATCCCTCCATCCATCTTTGAGCCCCCCTCCTCGCTGATCTGTCTTCTTCTTGAGCCTTTTGCTCGTGCGCGCAACGTGAATCGTATCCCATGAATCGAGTGCATGTAAATGCTGAGTCTTGAGTCTCCGGGCGGGCAACCACCTCGTCTAGCATCTGCCATCGATAGAGAGAGAGAGAGACAGCCCGTTCGTCTTCGTCCTGGATGCTCATCAATGGGAGACGGCAGGCGAGAGGAGAGATACCCTGGGCGATCCACTCTACCACCGCGGAGGCGACGTCGGGCTAGGCCGCTTCGGGGTTGGACTGGGCTCCTAATTTGAAACAGACAATCCAATCCATCTTGCAGTCAATGCCCAAGGGTGCACGTACCGGTTTGGGGACGGGGATCCAAGGTACCTGTGTCATAGGTACCCCGGCCTTTGTCGTAACCAAGGTCCTTCAGTGGGCTGCGAGCACTGTACACGCCAACTACCACCTGTGACAGCACCGCAGTGTACGGCCTCCCCAGGTACCATCCCCGCTATGCCGATTGCTGCCCGCCCGACTCCACTGGGGTGAGTACCCAGGACAGACGTCCTGCGCACCAAGGAGGCCAAGGAGGTACGTACTGCCGCCCACTCTCCCACAGCGCTCACCAAACTCTCCTTCTCCCGACCGCCGCCTCCATCAGCCTTGTGTCCCCCCCCCGACCACGGCTTTCAGGAGTCCAGCGTCGCGACTAGCAACTCTCCTCCTAATTAATCCCATCGACTACGAGATTTCCACGCCTCCAGCCCTTCCCGCGGCCCTCGTTTCTCCAGACTCCCTCGCCAGCGTCAACCCCTCTGCATCGCTCGTCGCTGTTAGCGCTGCTCGGATCCGCTTCTCTCCCTCGAACCGCTCCCTCCACCGCCTGACCCAGACGTCCACGGGTCAATTTCAACCTCTCCCACGCTGCTCATCGCTGCCGGCCGACAACATCCACGACGCCGACGCCGACGCCGACGCCGACGACTGCCCTTACAGATATACGGCCCATCTCTATATCTCGACCTTCGTTTCGGCCTACGCCGCCCGTGTCCTGACGTGACCTCCGTCGCTCCACCATCCAGCCACCCGCGAAGTGACTCGCCACTCCCACGAGAGGGAATCCCGTCGAGAGATTCACCGCTGAATGAACCCGGACGGATACTGAACCGCTTTCGACTCGACGCCAAGTGAGATTGACACGACTGTTTCGACGTATCCTTTGATTCTCCTCGACCGACTTCGGATTCGAGCTCCTCCATCACAGCTCCCCCCTCCTTGTCTCTCCTCGCCTCCCTGGCTCTGCCGTCCCTGTCTCCCCCCCGATCACCACCACGGCGGATGGAGTAGAAGGCGATGGCCCATGCCCCGTTGCTACGAACTAACACGGCCCCGGTCTTCCCAAACTCCAACGGATTCGGCGGTCTGCCACAGATCAGCATGAGCCATGCGCCGCGCGCTAGCCAACTCTCCGGCTCGACAGCAGTCGCTGGCTCTACCACGTCTCTGAGCTCTCTCGGCAGCTCCGCCACAATCACCCAGAATGGCGGACCCGTCCACGCAACGGCCAACATCATCAACCAAAAGGCTGATGCCTCCCGCTCTCTCTACCAGATCTGCATCTCCCTGAAGCAGCGCCTTGCCCAGGTCCCGGGTTTTGAACCCTATCTGGAGCAGCTCGATCCCAATGACCCCGTCGATCCCCTCTGGAACCTCTTCCGCACAGGATACCCACTTCTCGCCATCTACAACTCTCTGCAGCCCGCCACCGAGCTCAAGGTGGAAGATGCCAGCGCCAACGAGGCCAAGAAGTCCAAGATTGCCATCTTCAAGTTTGTCCAGGCCTGCATGAAGGAGCTCAAGGTCCCTCCCACCGAGAGCTTCGTCATTACTGACTTGATGGGCAACGACACTAGCGGGTTTGTCAAGGTTCGTTGTATAATCTGTTCCGCCGCGCTCCTGACAACTGCTGACGCGACCTCAGGTAACCCAAGTCGTCAACTATGTTCTCGACCTTGCCGAACAGCAGGGGTATCTACTCCAGCTGCAACCGTACCCCGAAGACGAAATCGAAGCCGGCCCAGGCTTGGCGATGACCTATCGAGATCACATTATCAAGGAATTAGTCGACACGGAGCGCAAATACGTCCAAGACTTGGAAAACCTGCACGATCTCAAAAGGACGCTGGAAGAGAAGGGCGCCATCCCCGGCGATAGCGTTCATCAAATCTTCCTCAACATCAATGCGATCCTTGATTTTCAGCGCCGGTTCCTGATTCGAGTCGAGACGACAAACTCGATGCCCCCCGCGAACCAGCGATGGGGAGCGCCCTTTGTCATGTTGGAGGATGCCTTTGACATCTACCAGCCCTTCATCGCGAACCAGCGTAAAGCTGCTCAAATCGCCAACCAGGCTTTTGACAAGATCCAGACTTCAGACCACCCCGTCGCGACCGACTTCAACACATTGGACGGATTCTTGCTGAAGCCCATGCAGCGATTGGTGAAATACCCGCTGCTGCTCAAGGTATGTGATGTATATGCCAAAATGGGAGCAATTAGCTGACTTTATTCCAGGACTTGAACAAGAAGACCGAAGATGAGACGGTCAAGGCGGATCTGCTTGCCGGCTGCGAAGCTGCGGAACGGGTATTGCACAAAGCCAACGATGCCGTGAACCGGGATCTACTCGATGAGGCTCTCGAAGACCTGATTGGCCGCGTAGACGACTGGAAAAGCCACAAGGTGGAGCAGTTTGGAAAGCTCCTCATGCACGGCGTGTACGGTGTCATTACTGGGAAGAACGACCAGGAGAAGGATGTAAGTTTGAACCACCAAATATGAGATGCTCGCTAACTGATTTCACAGTACGAGATCTACCTGTTCGAATGCATTCTCCTCTGTTGTAAGGAGATATTCCCAAACAAGAGTAAAGAAAAGAAGGACAAGACGAGGTCCCAGGGCCCCAAGGTCCGGAACCGCACGGCCAGGCTTCAACTCAAGGGCAGGATTTTCATGACTAATGTGACTGATATTGTGTCCCTTTCGAAACCCGGTAAGTGGTATCCCGGTCCAGGTGTGGATGTCGTACTGACCCAGAACAGGCTCTCACAGTGTTCAAATCTGGTGGAAGGGGGATCCTGGCGTCGAGAACTTCACCATCAAGTTCACGCAAGAGGAGATGATGAAGCGGTGGGCTGCCGCGCTCGAGGTACAGAGGAAGGATAACGCGCCACGAACTTCGACGATGGCCGACAACGCAGCGCCTGACTTTGCCTGGACAAGAGATCAGGCGGGCGGCTTGGAGAACCCGTACCTCGAGGATGAGGAGGACGACGACTATGGCCCGGCTACGGCACCTGCCCAGTACCCCGTACCTACGCACCCGATGCAGGGCACCATGCCGCGAACCGCGTCCAGCAACAACCTACGACAGAGGGCGGGAACTGGAGAGAGCTCGATGTCTCTCGCTGGTATGATCCGGGCGCCGCCGCGATTCCCCATGCCAGGGCCGCCAGCTCCGCTGGCCCTGCAGACTCAGCCCAATGGTGCCTACTCTCCAGGAGCTTGGGCCGGGGACAGCTACTTCTCACCTGTCGCAGAATCACCGGCGTCATCTCGGACTAGCACCACCAGTGGGATGTTCTCGACACCGAACTACGGCATCTCTAAGTCGGGCACCCCGCAGGGATGGGAGGACAACAACCGATACACGGCTCCCGCCATGCCTCGCGCGCCATCTCGCGACGGAACCTCCCCCAGCCCACATGTTATGAACGGGCGGAACCCCAGGGGACCGTCTCTCCCAGCTATGGCTTCGCAGAGTCAGACGGCGGCCCAGCAGCAGCGGAGCCGATCTTATAGCACTCCCGACATCAATGTCCCTGGCGTGCCGAGAACGCGACAGCCGAGCCAGGGCAACATCCCGGCCGTGCCTGGAATTCCACAGCATCTGCACCCTGGCCACGACAGCCACGTACCCAGAGCTCAGACGGTGTCTCCTAGGAACGACGCGCCCATGCGATCGCACACAAACAGCCCTGGCGCGCAGCGGGAGCGAATGCATCAGCACTCAGGAAGCCTCGGAGGTACCATGGCCCAGTTCCCGACGCAGCCAGTCTACTCCCGCGGAAACACTCCCAGCCAGTCTGGAAACCCGCTCCGCGTCGACCCCGCTGCTGCCAACTCTCGGACTGCATCTCCCGCGGTGGGAGTTGGAGCTGTACCCCCGGCTATTCAAGCGCCGCTGCCTACTCCCGACCTACCGCTCCCGACCCAGCTCAAGGTACGAGTCAACTGCGAGACGGGCAACTACGTCACTCTGGTTGTCCCTTTCAACATCACGTACCAATCCCTCATCGACCGTATCGATGCGAAGCTCGCGCGGTTTACCAACAGCAGCATCGGCAAGGGAATGCTCAAGCTACGGTATCGTGATGAGGACGGCGATTTCGTGACCATTGAGAGCGACGACGACATCCAGATTGCCTTTATGGAATGGCGCGAAGGCATGCGGAACATGTATGCTGGCGGCGTGGGAGAGATAGAGCTCTTCTGCGTCGGCGACACTTCCTAATCGCCCAAGGACCCGCCCTCTCTCAACTGGGATGGCTCTCTGGGGAAGTTGATGGTGCATTGTGTTGGGATACCCACGGATCATACGCATTTTCGGCGCATGGAACACTCATCTTTATTTTAACTACGATCTAAGGCACGTTAACGATCGAGGGCGTATGAGCGAGCGGCATCAATCATATAGACACGACATGGCAACGACTTGCACCAACTTTTTGAAGTATTTGATACACCGACCTTGCGCGTTTTTCTCTTCGCCTATTCGGACCGCGCTCCGGCGCCTTTCTTGACTCTTTCTTGGGTTCCTGGCGATATGCCACGCCTCTTGGTTTTCCAATGCCCAACATTGCATATGGACCTTGTGTCGTGGACGGTATTTACGGCTTCGACCAACTCCAGGCCAATCTTATTCTGTTCCTACTTTTGGGCTTAGAACCAAGTATCAATGGGAACTCATGCGGGGTCTTGTTTCAGGACGTTTTTTTTATTCTGTTTCTGGGGTTTGCAATGCCTGCCTTCTGTTCTTATCACTACTTCATGGGATATGGCGCTATTATTGATATTAGGCGTAGCTACTGGGGAGCACGTACTTGCATTCTTCATCTTTTTGTTCTGGGTCTCGTTTTGATTCCCTACTTCTTTACATGTTGATAGTCGGCCGTGGACGGGAAGGATTTCGTGAGGTTGATGCTGGGTAAAGTGAGTGGACAGTCAGTGGAGGGTCCAGGAGGGGGGTCCGGGAGAGGAAGCATATCTTGCAGAATAGAGAGGAATGCAAGCACTTCAACTGATTGACGGGTGACTCCGGTTGCAGTGTGCTGGGTGAAATTAATGCGTAATTCGGGACAATGGGGAATGATCAGGCTATCAGAGGTATCCAGCAAATATTTACGTGACAAGGGAGGGCAGTTTATGAGATTCTTTGTTTGTATTGTACAGCGCTAAATGTACACTCCCATCTCTTGATTCCCGCATTGGGCCGGGCCATTTTGTACAGTTCAAGCAGAGCTTCTTTCGACCAACGCCCTTAAATGCATTCTATACCGCTGCAATTTCCCATTTGCTTGCTGGTAAACATGCCAACCGACATGACTCTTTTTGTGATTCGCCTGCCAGCGAACTCGGTTCGTTCTTTTTTTCTCCCTTAGCTCCTCGGCCGTCCCGCTCACTTCTGCTTCTTCGGACTGGTCATGTACTTTTGCATACGGGCGAGGTGGTAGTTGATGGTGTTGGCGGGCGCAGGCGCAGCAGGCGGACCGTCCATGCATCGACGCAGCTGGTTCTCCACGGCCGCACAGCCCGTGGCGTTGAAGCCCGCGGAAGCCCAACACGCTGACATGTCGTTAGTTAAATTTTTTATTTTTTTTCAAGGCGGCGCGCGCGCCGGGGGGGGAGGGCGAGGACGCACCGAGGACGCTGGACATGATGGCGATGCAGGGGTTCTCGACGGCGCGCTTGGGGTTGTGCACGCGCAGGGCCTTGAGCGGCGGCAGGCGGATGGCCTTGTGGCGGCCGGTCATGGCTGGGGTGTTTTCGACGCTGGGGAGTGGTGGTGGGAGGGCCAACTGAGGCGGTTCTCGAGGGGAGGCGGGTGAGGCTTTCGCGATGGGTGGGTTGCGGCTTGGAAAGTTGGGAAGGTGCGGGTGGTCACGTGCGGGCGGTGAGGCGGGGATTTGTCGGGGTGGGGGATACGGTGGGTGGATGGGGTGGAACGGTGACTGTTATTTACGGTTGGGTTGGAAACGGTGACTCTACCTCAACGTCCACGGTGCATCATGAGCCTCACTTACACTTCCACTTCCACTTCCACTTCCACTCTTCACCATCACTCCCCTCCCCTCCCTCTCTGCCTCCTCCAGCCCCAACACCACAGCCACTGACCGATCCTTTGCTGTTCTGCCTCAATCCCCCAAACCATGATCCCAGCAACACCCATGAGCAACTCTGACGTGTGCCCCCAACACCACCACAAAACATGTGACCGCAAGTCATAGCCAACTAAAGCACCGCGTAACCGCGTATCTTCTTCTCTACCTCCCAGCGCCTCATCCTTCGGGGACTTTTTCTGGGTTCGCCGCAGCCGGGGTTTCCGCGTAATGCTTTTGCTGCGCCATGATATATGACACAAGTGCTATACACCGATCATCGTCGGGCGCGCATGTCGTCTTTCATCGACTCGTGCCATATATAGCGTGGCGATGGCCTTCACTGCCCGATCGGCGCCTTAGTGGAGAGGACTGTCGCCCGAGGATTCACTGTAGGAAGTTTCCATCCCTGTATAGCATGTCATTCAGTGATGCACTGCCCTTGACATGTCCTGCGCTGTCTGCGATTCATTGGGCGTTGACGGTGCCGTGACTGATCCTACCGAGTGAAGGTGGTTTCATCATAGAGATTGTGTTTACTCCGGTTCTAAAGTCCCATCTCCCCCGTCCTTCATTCCTCCTGTGGTTTATATCTTCATCTTTACCCTCATCTTCTGGTCGTTCAGTCCCGGTAAATCCACTTACACGACTATCCAACCATGGAAAAGCCAAGTACGCTTCCCCCGTCTTCGCTCACCGCAGCTCCCGACATCTAACACTCCCACAGCACCACCTACCCAGGGCACGCAACCCGTCGAGCTGGGTCCCTCCGGAACCCAACCGCCGCCCAAGTACGAGCAAGGCCCCTTCACGCCCGTCTCCGGCCCTCCGGCCAGCCCGCCCAACCTCCCGAGAGACATCCACGACGAGCCGGCTCATGGCATCGTCCCGCAGAACAACTTGACCTGCGCGCCGATCCAGATGCTGCAGAGCCAGAGCGCCCCCGTGCTCTGTCCTAGCTGTGGCATGAGGAACATGACGGTTGTGACGTCTGAGGCCGGAGGATTTCTCCAGTGTGTTTCCTGTAGTAGTGGCCATGGGATATAAACGCTGACTATCGACAGTGGTATTGCCGCGTTGGTCTGCCTCGTGAGCTGCCTGGGATGTATTCCCTACTGCATCCACTCCCTCAAGGATGTCCATCACAAGTGTGGAAATGTACGTGTATACACTCCTCGTCCAACATACCTACCTACCTTACTAACAACTCCCAGTGCGGCATCCCCCTCGCAACCTTCCATCGCAGCGGTCGGACGGAAGTGCTCGCATACTCCAAATAAACCGATTCCAGTCTTCTGCCGGAGGAGCCTTCTGGTCCCAGTTCCTCGTTATTCTTAGATTGAGATACCTGTTGGGTTTGGTTGTTGTTTCTATACTTTCTCTGTCTTCTTCTTTGTTGTTACTAGGTTTACGTACAAGTTTGGCCTTGGTGGTGGGTGTACTGTCGACGGAAACAGGTCTAGGTCTATGGTGGTAGGAAGTTAGAAACAAGAAAATGTTCCCCTTTCACACAATAGTTCCAAGTATGTTGCCACGGCAAACGGTTCATTCCGCGTTTAATCTAGAGGTTGCAGCAGACATCTGAAAGTAATTACGTATAGTCGGATCGAATTTCCCGCTATACGCTTCGTGGCTTGCGGTATTCACCAACCCTCTAATTGTAAGGTATGCTACACTTTTTAAAGAGGATTGCCATCTGTCCCTCGACTGTCGAACCTAGATCATCATATCATTCAGCAGTACATGGTCTATCCCGTAACGTCAAACTTTTCATCCACATCCATGTCATCATCAACTCGTCGAGATCCCCCAATCGTGGCCCAGCCAGATTTGATGGACGGTTGTGTAGCCTTGACAGCTTTGGCAGGCTTGGTGGCCTTGGCGGCCTTGGCTGGCGCGGCAGTTCTGGCAGCTTTGACAGCTTTGACAGCTTTGACAGCTTTGACAGGCGTGGGAGCTTTGACAGGCGTAGCAGCTTTGGCGGGCTTCGTAGCTCTGGTAGCCCGAGATTTGGCAGCTTTAGCCGCCTTGGCAGGTTGGACGGGCTCCGCGACGAGCTCCTCCTTGACTGGCTCCTCCTCTTCTTCCTCAACAGGTTCTTCGGCGCCCTCATCTTCTCCCTCGGCCTCTTCGTTATCTTCTCCTTCGTCATCTTCATCGTCGTCATCGTCATCGTCATCAGAATCCTCGAGTCCAGACCCTTCACTGTCTCCCTCGGTTCCAGGGTCATAATCCTCTTCATCTTCATCCTCCTCGTCATCCAGCTGTTGCTCGAGCTCGAGGTGGGCTCGCTGCAGCTCTGACATGCCATTCCGGCCTTCAGCGACGGCGGCATCCCCGTTCTCAGCCTCGCCGTTCTTCTTTGCCTTGTTCTCTGCCAACTCCAACTTGGCCTTCCTCTGTTCGGCCATGCTGCGGTCCTGCAACCGGTTGCGCCTGATGTACTCGTCAATGCCTCCGTAGTCCTCCTGATCCAGCATGGAGAACTCGAGCTCTTCGGTTGCGTCTCCTTCGCCGGCAAATACCTCAATGGCTATGTTAAATGTCCGCTGGAGGATGCTTGTGTAGCTTGTCGCAGCGATACGACTCAGTGGGATGAACATCAAGGGCTTCTTGAATCCCCAAAGAATACCATTTTCAAGGAAGTAGAGGTACCCATCTTTGGAACCCCTGAATGCCTTGACGTGCACCGCCTTTTCGCTTGGCCTGTGAGGCTGCTTGACCATGCTGTGGAACTTGTTGGGATTGGTAGAGACGATTTCGACGTCGTTTCCTGCAGGCTTGAGATGCCTATTCAGGGCCCAATGGAAGAGGGACTTGTATGTGTCGGAGACGGCAGCCGCGGTTCCAGATTCGGGGCCCGCCACTGTTCCCTGCTTCGGAACAGTCGAGGGGACGGTAAACACAAGTGGTTCCTCGGTTGGCGGGTTGGTCTTGGACGGGAGACACGTGCCTCGAGGGAAAATGATGTAGTTGTGTTGGACCTGAGTCTTCTCGGGAACGGGAAGATAAAAGACGTATTCTGTTCCACGTTAGTATTGCGAGGGAGTCAACCACGGTCGCGTACGTACCAATGTCCTTCCAGGCATACGTTATGGCCGGGATAGGTGCCGTAGTCCCTGGCGTCCGAGCATAGATGTGATTTGTGGTGAAGCAGAGCTCAAACTTCTTTCTCTGAGGAACAGAGACAGAAATCTCCTTGATCTCGAGAAGGACAGATTCGTCTGCTGCGTTGACACTTATGTTGGCACTGGCGCCGGCCTTGATGCCGTTTGCGCTCCCGTTCTGGTCCACATCCACCCGCCGCTTCTTGTGCGCTGGCTCGCCGTGTCCCTGGATCGTGTCGTAAACATGCGAGGCAATTTCGTTGAAGAGGGCGACTCTGCCGGGCGAATCTGGCATGAAAAGTCAGCTTGGCACGGTGCGTTATCACGAATCAGGGGGCATTGTTTACCAGCGGCATTCTGGATGTCCTGAAGAATGTCCGGACGGGACTGGAAGACAAAGCCGAGCTTCTGGGTATCGAGCTTGGCGCCCATGATGGATTCAAGAGTCCAGGGTGCGGCAAGTCGGCGGAGTGGTCCAAATTGGAAATGTTTGTGTGTGATGGGTGAAGGAGGACGTCTTTTGTTGTTGGCGATGGGTAGGTGCGGCATCGTCATTGTCAATTTCCAAATTCCTACTGGGCGCGATAAGATAAGGCGTCCTCGGGTCGGACGGGATTGGTGCCCGGGCGCCTTAGTCATTCGCGTCAGGGCGCTTGTGCCAGTCGCCCGCTGTAACCTTGTGGTTCCGCGGCCCTGAGAATGGGGTCTTCAGGGGACTAGACCGCTCCACTGGCGCTACGTGCTACCTACCTGACGTCAGTCGCCGGCCCGCGATAATTCGTCGAGCCACCTCATCCTCAACATCGTCAAAACATCGCGATATCACGAACCACGTGCGACGAGCCGCCGGGTCTTGTGTTTCTTTGGGGTTTGCGCAGTGCAGCAGCATGGCGACCCAATTCCCCAACGTCTACCATCACCGGA
Source organism: Neonectria magnoliae (assembly GCA_037954305.1). Classification (NCBI taxonomy): domain Eukaryota; kingdom Fungi; phylum Ascomycota; class Sordariomycetes; order Hypocreales; family Nectriaceae; genus Neonectria; species Neonectria magnoliae. The sequence goes on along the minus strand of JAZAVK010000069.1, from coordinate 204,309 downwards.
GGGTTGCTGAGGCCGCCTCCAAGGCCTGCGACGTCTGCTACAAGCCAAGCTCTTCGGTGTTGATCACGCCGGATAAAAAGGTGCATAGAATACTACATTGGCACCACAGCAGATACGTAAGCACGCACTGACTCGCAAGGCTGCTAGGATTTCTTCTTTGTGTGTCCCGCCCATTTGAAAGACCAGTACTTCTGCACGCCCAAGATCGATCAAGATGCTGTAAAGGCCAAGCGAGAGAAGGAGGTCGAGGAGGAAAAGGAGCGGCTCAAAAGGGAGTACGAGGAAAAGCAGCGCAAAAAGAAGGAAAAAGAAACCAGCAAGGATAAGGAAAAGAATAGTGATAAAGACAAGGAGAAGGATAAGGACGGCAAGAAGGACGACGACAAGGACGCCAAGGATAGCAAGGTATGTCGAGATAGAGTCATGCGAACTAATGGCCAAGCCCAGACGACGATTGATACTGAGTTTTGCTAGGACAAGAAAGATAAGGAAGCAACCCCCGAGCCGGAAAATCGAGTATTCGAGTTGAAGAGGTGCGTAGGCTGTCCATACATACCGCGTCATACTAACAGACACAGCTCTTTCTACCAGCAGCGCTTAATGAAGAAACGACAGGCTGAAGCGGCGAAACGCAACCGAGAGCGCATGTCCCAGCCGGGTTACTTCCCGTCTGTCCCTAGAGACGACCCCAGCTAATGAGTCTACAATAAGTCGAGCACGCTGTTGGCATCCTAATTAATCCCAAAGTGTGAGCTGTGCTCGAAATGCAATGCTGTCCGGATTTTCTTGGACGACTCATAGTGCTCTGTCAAGACAGCACGAACTAGCCTTGTATTGAAGACACACAAACACTGTGCTGGATCCCGAGTTCACTGATCATGTGCGGTAGATGATGGATGATATCAAGCCTTGAACTCACTGCGGAACCTGGAACACCGTCTGAATAAAACGTCAACATTGTCATCTTGCTGTCAGTCTATTTCTTTAGAAATATGAAGACCCGATTGACTCATTGTTAATTCAATCAATGACACTTATTCTCCGCTAATTCACTTTAAAAGCTGCGGTTTCTCACAGTTCGACTGGATGAAACACAAACATCTTATTGACATCTAGGTACTATGAAGAACGTTGACTTCATATGAATCCACAACACCATAGACCACACGGCTTGATACACTTCAACTCAATCCCAAAACAAGGCTAAAGTTACATTGCCAGTCTGTTGCTAGGGACATATTCCTCTTGCAGTCCTTCACACAATCTCAACAAATCCTAATGAGGTATCGTAGAGCTAATCGGGGAGTGCTTTCTACCACATCTCAACCCATCTTCAAAGCAACAAGTATCCCTTTGACTGTCGTAAGGCAACACTTCCGTACCGTGCCCCACATGAGCCCAGCTAAGGCAGAGATACATGCAGTGACTTTGATCAGCCGCTGATGTTGAAAATTAGCAGCAGAAATAGGGATCGCTGCCGAGCTTAGTATATCTCTATGTCAACCCGAGAAGTGTGAGGACTTGTATCGCCACCTAGATTTGTATGAGGTCTAATGTACCTTCCAATTGCCATTTTCTAATTGGATTAAATCCTTGCTCGTGACCTAAGTGTTGCCCTACGACAGTCAAAAGGATAATCGATCTACCCGGGAGCTTGGTTAAAGTAACAACCTGCTCTCCGCTTCGTATCCTTTTCACTACGGAGCCTTCTCCGTTAGTAGCGGATCACGGACTACTATCCTCGCCGTTCACGACCAAGCCATGTTGCAAGACTTCTACCACCTTCGGACCCCAATGTTCGGACACCCCTTAACGCATCATGGCCGAGTCGGCGACGGGTCTTTCCACTGATACCCGAAGCTAACTCCCAAATTCCAGCCTCGGGGTGTCAGCAAATAGCGGTTCGTATCCAGCATTAAGCTCCTCTAGGCTCGTCGTTTAGTCTACCCATCCGCGTCTGGGGAGACATGGCGTTGTGGCGTTTACGCTCAGGGTTGAGTCGTCCAACCCCAAGGGGACCTCATTTATCAAGTACCGAGTCCGACCCAGATGCCAAGCAAGGCTGAGTGAGACACTTCAGCCCTGTGGTTGCCTTTGTGGTGGCTGGGCAATAAACCTCGGCCCAGGGCTGGCCAGGATCTGTTCCTTGTTTCAACCTAACCTCCCCGGTTCAATTGTAGGGCTTTCGCCCTCAACAGGGAGCATTGGGAAAACAATACTGAACTGGGTGCTGAAACCTGATCAAATACGAAGTCCTTGCTGCCCACGGGGCTGGACTAGTCGAAGTCATCTGCCCTATCGCCCAAGCCCACCACCACCCCTCACAGACTAGAACTACGTGGGCTGTCGTCTCCGATATGTCACCATGACGGACCCCGTCTGCTCTTCGCAATAGGCAGAACTTGAGGCTGCCCACAGGCCGAGCAACTGCGGGGACCAGAACGGTTCTAGCGCTTACATGCTCACCTTGACTCGCAGGGTACACCATCTTGGTAAGCAGCCCGACTTCTCTGCACAGGAGTGGATGTCTCTGATCTCGAAATAGGCTCCAAGTTATCATCATGAGGCATGAGAGCGAGGAAGAGAACCGGCCCCGCCTCGTGCGTGGTGCTCGGGCTTGGCGATATTCGTACTTACACCAAATTCAGAAGCACTCCGTCACCGCGACTGCATGTCTGCAGGCCCAGGGTTGACGGCATTTCCCGTCCAACGGCAGGACTGAATACATCGGCGATACCTAGGTCCATGTCCCAAGAACAGCGGTGTCGTTACCCAAATGCCTTGTTGAAGAGGGGCTGCCTCGGCCAACAGGACTAGGCCGAGATACTACTGCGGTAGTGAGGCTGGGGGCTGTGGTGCTCACCTAACTGCAAGCGGGTTGTGACAGGTGAGCTCTGATAAACTTGTGTCCTGTTATGTCTACCCGTGGGTGCAAACATGCCACCTCTTGTTCTGCTCGTCAGCGTCTGGAAGGGAGGGGGGGGAACAGACGTAATCAACATGAACCACCACTAGCCACGATTCTGCAGCCGCGAGAAGGCGGATCTGGCCCATTGGGCGTCTTCGGCAACATATCGAACGACTAGTTTCCGAGCACATGCGGAATCGCAAGATCGCACCCCTCCTCGGTTGTCTGACTGCAGGACGGGCCTTGGAGTGGCACGCATGCATCCCTCTCCTCCTAGCGGCACGGCACCAGCCCTAATCGACTCTGCTTTTTCATCTGCAGTTGGTGCATGCCATGATCCCACCGGGAGCCCAGTTCGTTCCCAATTTGACGCCGGAACTACAAAACTTGTGATGGCTTCGTCTCGACGCCTCACCAGCCCCCGCCCAAGTACATTTGACATGACGCATGGGGCTCGTTCCATGTGACCCTCTTCGAAGCATGTGCTTTGTTCGAGTTTCGACGCAAACCACGATTCTCCGACCATGGGAATAGCACAAACTACCGACAGCTTGGATATGCCGCCTGGTTGTCGACTGCGGATGCGACTCTGCGCTGTCAGCCCCGGCTTGATGCAGGCTGGACGCTCCCCGACGCTAATATGGCAACACGCCTGACCAGGCGAATGCATTGAAGACATGCTTGATGCATCTCGATGACCAGTTTGCCACAAAATATCTCATGCTGCCTACGGGGCGGGCTGCTTCGACCTGCTGCGGCACGTACGCCGTCGACCGAGGCTTTTCGACCCCGCCGTCCAAGAACCAAGGCGTTCATAACTCCCAACCGGGAACTAAGTCGTCCTCAGGCTCCGTTAGCCTCGCTAGAAGCTATAAGGCGTCTTAGCTAGGCACCGCATCGCCGTGGACGTTTCCAGGGAAGCCCGGGAGGGGGCCGCTGGGTTGGGGTTGCAATGCACACCCTCCTCACGCCGCTGGGAGTCCACGCTTGATTCCTTCGCCTACTGTATCTGCCCGTCTGCGATCGGCACTGAATGGCGTGCTTCCAGTCGGGGACGGAGACGTAGGGGCGTGCCCGAAGAGAGTACTTGCAACCCGTCAGACGAAAGGTACTTGTGGTGGTTTGTACCTCCTATTCTACCCCTGGGCGCCTCTCCAGACCAGGACCCACGGTTCGAGCCATGCAAGTCGGTGTGTTCCCTCGCAATGGTTTCTCTAGCCTTGAAAGGATGGAACACTCCTTCCTGTCCCGTGCTCGGGGCCCGGCTTGGTAAACGTCCCCCGGGCGATCGACACCCCCGAAAGGCCGGCGACTACAAGGGGCTCTCCGGGAAGTCGGGATCGGAGCGGGTCTCGCACTCGCACCGCGGAACGACCGTCGCCGTCGTCACGCCCCGGCATCACCCACTACGCGAAAGATGACGCTGACCACGACCTGCCTGATCCGCTCGACACAGCTAGCCACTCGACGCCCCGAACAGGAAGGTTCCGGGCTGCCAGAGGCGGCTCCAGCACTCTCCCGGCCAAAAGCAATGGCTGCCTGAACACAACCTGCACCTGTACGTCAAGCTCGGAACGGACAAGAACGACGCGTCAGATGGGCAGCCGACGAAGCATTGCAGGCTCGGAGCACCGGTGGCACCAGAATGCCAAGCGATAAGCTTCTCGAGACGGCAGATCGAGGGGGGAACAGCTCGATTCAGCGAACGTGGCGGCCCTGAAGGGCTCCACCGCGTGATCTTCGCACATGTCAATACTATCCGGAAGCGGTATCAAGACTCGAGCGATGGGCATCTGGGGCCTCTGATACCCGAGAACGGGGATGTCGTCTAAGCAAACGCCGCTACTGGTTACGTCACGGCTCAAGCTATCCCGCCAGAGGGCAATGACAGAAGAATGGTCTCAGAATGAAGAGCCGAGTCGCGGACATAGCTTGTGGATGGTGGTGGTGGTGGTGATGATGATGATGATACGTTGAAGGCGGTTGACACATTAAAGGGGTGTGTTGGACCACGCCTTGTTACGACGATGTCATACTTCTGAAACAGCCTGCGAGCATTAGACCTCGATAGCATTACTAAAGCCTCGGACTTCGAAAATCCTTCTTTTTGTTTATATCGATTAAGCACTTCGTGGGGCGGCTTACATCCATCCAACTGACTAAGTGCCGACGCGTAGATTGAAGGCGGTTTGTTATTGTCTGACAAACAGCGATCCTGTGGACCTCTTCCCAACCTCCAATTTGCATCCTATAAATTCTCTCGAGGTGACACACCTCGGGGGCTGGTCGAGACGTACTGTATGACGGTGATGACGAGAGTCGCGCTCGCGGATCGTGACTGGCTCGCTCGGGTTGCTTACGCCCAAACATGACTGGGCCCGGGACGGCGATCAGAGTCCGAGTAGCAAGCCATAAGCAGCGGCGGGTTTCTCGCTTAATGATGACTCTGATGGGACATTTGTTATGCTTGTCAAGTCCTAGATTCCGTCTCGCAGATGTGTCTTAGTCGCAGGTTTCGTAACATGGCGAGTAAGGAGTCGAGTTTAAAAGAAATGGAGCAACGTCAGATGGTGACTATTCTGCCACCGTTCGCACGACATGTCTCAAACAGGTAATCCACGTCTGCCCCAATGCCGACATATTTCCCACTTTAAAAATGCGGTGACAGCGGAGCCTTTCCGTCAGGGTGTGGCTCCGGCAGCGGGTTAGTCGTGCTCGGCCGTGCAGTTGAACTCGTTCGCTCGGATATATCTGAGCACATTGGACTAGAACAACGTGCCGCAATCAGCGAGGTGAGAGTAGAAAAAAAATTGATAGTGTCACCACCTGGGAAGAATGGTTGCAGGGCTAGTCGAAGGTGTGTGTGGGATTCTCATGATGGATGGGGTGGAACAACGATGGAGCATGCGGCCAGGATGGTGGACATTCTCGGTGGGTTGTGGGTGCTCGACGGCCCTTGAAGCTTGAATATGATGCTGAGCAGTGAGCAATACCGTCTCAAGAGTCCGAGCCTAGTGCTGAGCGTGCTGAGGTAGCTCTCGAAATCTCCGGGGCTCTTGGTTCTCCCTCGCTTCCTTGACAGTTGACACATGACGAATAACCACCCCTCCCCCACGAGGAGCTTCCTTGCCCGCACCAGGAACCATCCGATCGTCCCGTCGCCGTCTGACGATCTTTCGGTTGCGCCCATCACGAGCCCCTCCTCTCCTTCAGCGGCCGCTCTAAGAGAGGTGACCCATGCACGGGTGCTTCTACACCCCGTAAGCCCTAACGGCTTCCCGATTAGAACCACACCCTTCCCCCAGTCATTTCTTCGGCTTCTTGAGCGCTTTCCGCTTCTGACAACGCCATGAGAGACTAGAAAGCCGGTGCGACAAAAGTGAAGTGGCCGGTTGTGGACGGAGATTTGTATCTGCGATCCCTGTGGCAGGTTAGGAACTCGGGGTTCCGGTGGGGTTCCGGGGAGGAGGAGCAAGGGCCTTGTAGACGGAGGCTTGCCGACGGCCACTCGGGCACTGGGCGTGCCTGAACGGCGACTGTCCTGACGGTCGGTTAGTTACACGCATGAAACCCCTTCTCCAGCCGTCACAGATGCCCGCCACGCGGTGGTGCGCCGGGCGGCATTCGAATGCCCATGCTCTTGCTCGTGCCAGATTCCCTCTTGAAGACATCGTCGACCCTGGCGCGCTGGAGCGAGAAGGCGGGCGAGACGTAATCACCGCATGAGCACCTGAAGCCCTTCCAGTCGTACCGGCCCACGCCAGCACCGCACTTGGCGTTGGGGCAGAGCAGCCGGCCGTTGAGCTCGCCCTGCTCGAGGATGCTCCGCATCCAGCCCAGGGGCTCGACGAAGAAGTGCTGACAAGCAGTGGTGGAGTCCTTTTTGGCGGGCTTGTGATCAACGATGAACAGCGCCGTGGCAAGGGTACGACGACACTTCTTACACCGCAGACTGAGGCCGGACTCATCGTGGGGTTGAGCCTCCTCGTCTTCGAACCTCAGCCTTGTGGGGGCCTGGCCGACCGCCAGCCCCTCCTCGACCTCGCGCATGTACGCCCAGCGCTGGTACACCGGATGGGTTTCGACATCGTCGGGGCAGCCCATCTCCCACCAGAGCGCCAGCTGGTCCATGAAGCCGGGGTTGGGTTCCCCCATGGGGCGCGTCCGTCGAACAAAGGTCAGCGCGGCGTGCACCGCCTCGACGGAGGTTTCCTTCCGCGATCGTCCCTGCGAAGACAAGGCTGGATGCGCATGAGTTGGGTCGGACAGGGTAGTCGAGGTGATGTTGGGATCGAAGCGGTTCGGGTACCGCCAGAGAAGGTAGGCAACAATGGCCGAGACGGATCTGGACTTCCCAGCGGCGCAGTGGACAAAGACGCCCCGTGGGTTTCCATCGCCCCCAATAGTTAGTTGCTCGACGCCCTTGTCGAGAGCCACATCATCGGCTTCCTGAGTCTCTACCACATTCTTGCTGTGCCCCTTGGGTGCCCGCAACCCCTCGTCGATGAACTGGACAGCCTTGGGAAGTTCCACCAGCAAGTTTGCGTCATCAACGTCGTCGACATCAATGATGAGATGGCGAAACTCCTTTCCGTACTCTGACCAGGGCTCATCCTTGAAGTTCTTGAGGCTAGACGGGTCGAAGCCAACCACAGACAGGATGTGCGTGATGCCGCGTTCTGTCAGGGAGTCGGAGCGGCGCAGAGCCCACAGCCTTTGGGAGTGTCAGCATGAACGCAGTTCGCCAGGACAAACCCCCATGGGGCTCCAGCCTGCATATCGCGGCTGATAGTGAGAACGATGTACTTACCCACCAACATACAACTCGTCTTGACCCTCGATCCTGCTGAGCGCCATCTCGACGATGCTCCGCTTGAGTAACTCTAGCTCTCCGTCCTGGAACTGGTGCCCAAAGTCCTCCCACTGCTGCAGACGCGTGCCCTGCGGCTCGGATTCCGCCTCTGGTGCTTGGTCGGCGCTATGCGGTGGACGGGCGTCTTCCTGAGAGATTTGGTGCTCCAGCGTGAAGGCTGATTCGAGCCCCGACCTTGCGGTGGACGGTGCCTCGGTATGCCTTGACGGGGTTGTCGTTGTCTGATTAATGAGGCAGACGGCAAGGCTTTTCTTGCGCCGTAACTGGGGCTGCGCTGTAACTGGGGCTGCGCCGTAACTAGGGCTGTGCCGTGTACCGGTGAGGACCAGATTGATTTGGGGGAACCGTTGTGTAGAATGAGAGGTTAATGTTGCTGTCTAAGTCGATGTCTGCGATTATCCCGGCAACGCAGGGGGTCAAGTAGACTGTAGCTAGTCGTTGAATTCGTCCCTCATGACTCCTCGCCGACTCGCTTCTTTTTTCTCTGTCGTTGTCCCTCCTTGAACTGCGCCACAGCAGCTACCCCGCCATCACTTAAACCCAACCCAACCCCCGCTCACCAGCCACAGCCATCGAACACTGTACAGCCACAGCTCGCTCGGTCGAGCTCGTTCAACTGTCCGGGGCCACAGTCCATCGCACGCTACGAACTTAGTCTAATCCCAGGCTCGAATGTGTTTCTTGGAGCTAGCCCAACGAGGCAAGGACTTCGCAGACACGTCTCTCGGTGTGCGAACTCAATCAGCCTCACCGCGTGGCGTGGCCTCGTAGGGCTCTGCCTCCAGCGTTGTACGAAGCAGGCTATGAAATGTTAGACTGTGTAACTTAGACTACCGTCTGTCGTGCTACTTCGGAGTATGCACTCCGCACCCGGCACCTATGGAATTCCTTCCATCCTCCGTTCCATCCGTCGTATCACCAGAGCCACAGAGCCCAGACCTCCCTGGTGCCGCCAGGTCGGTACTCGTTCCGTCCGCTGTAAACCTTCCCGTCGCCGCCATTTGGCCCAGGGTGGGTTGTCGTCCCTCACCCAACCCCTGGGATTCTCCCTTGCTTAGACCCTAAACCTAAATCCATCGCTCGCCAAGCCGTCTTTCCTTCATCTCCTTTCTACCCAAGGTGCCAAGGAGCAAGGAAGCTTACGAAAGGCGCTAGCGCCCGGCCATTGTCATTCTCGCACGGTTGTTCCGGCTTCAGCCCATTCCGCCCGTCTCCATCTTCGCGCGGAATGCCAAATCCAACCTAAAATCAAATGGACTTGTGATAACCCATAACAAAGAAAAGAAAAGCGGACGGAAACACGCCCTGTGGTAGCCTCTACTAGCTACCTACGTAGGCCCGGCTCCGCTTCCCCAGGGGCGGGTGAATTGGCGTCTCGCTCTTCATTCCAATCCGAAGGTAGACTACGTACTTCCTACATATCGACCGTACTCATAGACTACAAGATATCCCACTTCTTCCCTCGGAATACGGCGCTTCACACCTCCATACTCCGCTCCGTGATCCGCTCTGTGCGATGCTGAGATTACTCGCGTCCTCCTCCTCTGAGTATATGCCTCCACCTTCTCCCATCAGCTGAGCTGATCTTGTCTAGATGGCACCGGACTGGACCAGAACTAGCGACATCTGTAGCCTCTTACGTAGTAGTAGCTGCCATCTTGTCCAGACAGAGCTAACGACTCAAAGCTGAAAATTAGACACACCACGCAAGCACACACCATTTCTAACACGGATTTCCTAAATCAGAATCACGCAGCGCCTCTCCGCCCAGCCGTCGCCTTTTTACGCCCTGTTATTCTGGTCCAAAGACGCCAATGGAGGATTCCACCCTCAAGGGCTAGCTGTGTCAAACCGAGCCTGCCGGTAATAACGCCTCCGTCAGCTGTTGCAACATGCAATCATCTCACATCCAACCGCTGCTCGCCGTCTGTGTCATGTTTACACGCTTGGAGTCAACTCATTCTGCGTTATTTGATCTTTGTTTGTATTGAACCAATCCTGCAACCTATCCCAGACCATGCTACCGTTATCCCTTAAGTCATCCTTTTTGGTGCCGTTACCCATGACATGAAGAGGCTGCGCAGCTTCAAGCTGGAGCCTTGCGTACATAATGCAAGTGATTTCCTCCGTGATCCCTACCTCTGCCGTCTTGTGGGTATCTATAATTACAAAAAAAGACCACAATAATAAATCCGACAGGCCAAATAGCCCTAAAACTTGTGCTCTCTGCTTCGTGACATGGCTGGCTTCCTCCAAATTCCTCTTCGTGTTGTGATCATCATAACTGTGCAGCCTGCCAACGCCATGCTTGAACAGGGATTTTTGTTCAGTAAGAAAGTAGCGCCGCCACAAATGCATGGTCAAAAGCGAGTGTTGTGCCCGTCGTGTACGGCCGCCACCAATCCGCAGTAGTTCCCTTCCGATCTTCACCTCCATGTCGCATGCGAACTATCGCTGTCAGACCGGGCCAACGTTGACCTCCAGGGAGCCCAAGCTAAGACTGCTGCCCGTTTCTTTTCTTGTGGATAGTTGCAAGTTCACTTGCTTGGATCCGGCCGAGTCGTTGCTAGCCTTACGGCCTTGTGGAGCGACCAACCGCCTTAGTCGTCATCGCTCGTAGCCCAACAAAACGCTGCGTCGATGGCACCGTCCAGTCATTCAACTGCACCTCGGAAGTTGGGCGTGGAATACTGGACATGTGTATCTTCGGGGGTGCACAATAGGTGCGCAGTCGGGCCCGCGGAAAACTCCGGTTCGGTTGCGGGAGATCAGCGCACGTATCCTAGCCGCACGTTATTTGCTTTGGTGTCGACGCATCTGCACGCCGCAGCACCGCGCAGGTGTAACAGATTTTTTGCCCCTCCCGTGTCAGTCGATGCAGCATCATGCAGGTATACCGTGCCGCTTGCGTGGATGCCATGGCGCTTGTGTCTTCGTCAGAAACAGATGCTTGGTGCCGACCACGCGTCCTCCGTGGCCGAAATGCTCCATTGTCGGGTTCCCCTCCATCGTCCATGGATTGATAGTCGCCGTAATTCAGCCAACTGGGGCGCGTCAACCTCTTGCTGACTCCTTCGCTGATACTCCGCTTGGTTCAACCATGTCCTCCACTAATATCCAGCCCCGACACCCCTGCCCTGCTCGGTTCCTTACTCAGCGGCCAAAGGATTGGTGGTTGAAACGTCCGCGTGCGGAACTTGAGCTGTTAAACCTGGGGCCGCGCTGATCATCGGATTCCTTCACCTGGGCGGATCCTCCTCCAACATACAGGCGTTCTCCAGCATATTAGTCCATTTGCCGCTGGTGCCAGCGTGGCTGTGCTTCAGATGTTGTCTGAAATGGTCCGCCCGATAGAACTTCTTGGATGAGTTGCACTCCCTGAACTTGTGAGTCTCTTGCAGATGTCGAATCCGTTCATCCCAATCCTGTTCCGTAGCAAGTCGAGGGCCATTTACTCCGGGACCTCGTCCTGACCGTGGGAATTCATCCCCACAGTAGCCACAAGCGTCAGCTTCTCCAGGGCGGTTGGTCGACTCGTGAAATGCACGATCGTAACCAGAAAGGGCCGAGCAGGACCAAGAATGGCGTCGGACGTGAAGCGAATTTTGATGGCGTTCTGCTTCGTTCTTGTTCTTGAACCGGTTTCCACAGAACGTGCAGTTATATTGCTTCTCGGCTTCGTGAGCACTAGTTATGGTTAGCTCCATGTTCTCAACTTTTCGTAAGCAACAGATGCTCCGTCCTAGTCGTAGAGTTACGCCAGCTGTAACGAATAGGATGACTCAGAAAAATTCGCAGCGCAACATTGAACAGGGCAATTCATCAACGGGTTGAATACTTACTTTAGTTCTTCAGCCGTCTCAAACCTTTTTGGCTTCTTTGGACAGCAGTCGCACATGAAGAACTCCTGGAGCTTGGGGCCTCCTGGCTTTTGCACGTCGGGCATCTTTCGCGAGCTGGCACCCGAGACGGTTCTCGAATGGGCTGCACCCCGGCCGGAGATAGAGTTCCTTGGGCTCGGGTTGAGAGACATGGGAGTGTTGTAGGGAGAGTTGCATGAGGTTGGGGATATTCCACCCGGAGACAGGCCAGGCGAACGTCTGCCGAAGGAGTTGGCAGTAGTGATGGTGGAGGGAGGCACCGACGTAGTCGACATGTATGAATTAGACCTCGATGTTGAAGGCAAAGAAGACATGGTTGTGCCCTGGGGAATGGTGCTAAGACGTGGGGTGGGTGAGCCGCGGGATCGGTGGGTGAGATCTATCTGAGACGTGAGAAGAAGCTCGTCGGGCGGACTGGCCGCCCTCCGCTTCTGGCCACCGGCCGGAAGGTACGCATCGTCAAAATGTAGCCTCTTGAGAGGCTGCGTCTCGTCAATCTCCATGTCGTCTGGCCCATTGAACTCGTAGCTGCCCTGTGTTGAGGTGGCATCGTCGCTGTTATTCCTTCTGGTGCGTGTTCGTGGGGAGTGGTCGATGTCTGAACCATCGTTGGGCGAACGATCCCCGTAGTGGAAAGGGCCGCTCCGAGGGGAGATGGCCGAGTGCAGCGGCGTCTCGGTGAGCCGAGCTGGGGAGCCCAGGATGTTGCGGGTATGAATGGGGAGCTGGACGGGAAGACTCAGCGCGGGAGGGAACCTGCCTTCGGCGGGGGGTCTTCTAGGCAAAAGCTCGTTCACTGAAGCGCTGAGAAGAGATCGAGGGGGTGACCTTTCCAGCATTCGGACGGGATCAAGCTTCTTCTTCATACTGTCGCCATGAATGTCGGCAGGGGATTGAAACTGGAATCGATTGTGGTGGAGACCGAATTCTCCTGTTCGTAGAGAGTCGCGAGTCCTATGAGGGCCAAAATTGTTAGCCGACTTGGTCCAATCCGGCTGGCGAGGGCTCGTCTGCAGCCGTGGACCAGTGACGGGAGAGCACTCGGACTCATACCTGTCAGTGGAATAGCTGGAGTAGCCTTCATCCCGATCACTAGCGAAGCTGTTGCGGAAGCCGCCAATATCTCTGCGTTGGTAGCTCGGTCGCTCCTCTGCAAAAGACGAGGCCATGCTCCCGTAACCACTGGCGAAGGAGGCGGGGCCGGGTCCGAAGTCTCGTTTGTCTCGCATGTCTGGAGGAAGATGTGTTGGCTCAGCGCCGGGGAGGTATCGAGGTGGAGGTAGGGGAGGAGGCACGTCGTTTGTAGGTTCGATGCCGGGTATGGACATGGCCAGACTGCCACTGCCAAAGGGACTGTCGTGATGGTTGGCATGGCTGCGAAAGCTGTCGGCCCCGGGGACTCTAATACTCGGGAGAGGGAACGCCATGGTGGATTATGTTGAAGGTTGACGACTCGAGCTGAGGATGGAGCACGAGGCGAGACAATGGAAGCTGAAGGTCGGGGCGATTTGAACCAGGATGACGACAGCAGGAGCCAACACCGTCATAGAAGAGGCGGTCGAGGGGAGCGACCCTAATTTTTGCGTGGTCCCGTATGGCTCCTTTGGGAATTCCCCTTTTGCCTGGTGGCTCGGTGCTGGGTCGGAACCAGGGGTGAGACGGGTGGTTTGTGGGTGGCGATGGCTTCGGCTGGCCCGCGGTGCAGGTCTGCAAGGTCCAGTGCTAGTTCGGCTGGGGCCGCCAATTCCGGAGGAGCGACGACGGCGGCGGCGAATGGTAGGGCGCGCTGGGGGATGCTCGCGCTGAGGTTCAGACAGAGGAACGGAGCCGCGATGCGAAGGACATAGGCAAGGGAGGGAGGAAGATGTTTGGGCGTTGGACGTTGGACGCTGGGATGTTGTGTGTCGGAATGTTGGACTATAGCGGAAGAAGGGAGAACGGAATATGGGAAACGGAGCCGGAGAAGGTGGCGGGACGTGGAGTTTTGAAGGTGTACTTGGTGCAGGGCAGTCTTGTCACTTGTTGACGTTGTCGGGTCTGTCTGTCGCTCTTGCACTTTTTAGCTGTCTGTGCTGGTGCTGGGGGGTCGCTGCATGGGGACAGCAGAAGGCACCCCCTCTATAGACGGGAGGTTTGGGCGTGAGGGCAGCAAGAGGATGTACCTAGCGGGGGGACTGGGATGATCGGCCACCACTTTTCTGCTTGGACTCTTTGGCTCTGACTCTTGACACACACACACACACACACCCGCGCATGTGTAGATACACCCGCACCCACGCACAAGATCCTAGGGAAGTAAATGAAGGTTTTGAGATCCTACTTTGTTTAGAGAGAGAGAGACACACACAGAGAGAGGGAGAGAGGGAGGGAGGGATGAAGTGAGAGGATTATTGTGAAAAAGACGGAACGATGTAATGGGAAGAACAACAAGGAGAAGAATCGACGATGGAGACCCCAGGGGGTTGACTCGTTACAATGGGAGGGGGGCGTCCTCTTGGCCTTTTTGCCTTGGAATTGGTGCCCTGGACGTTGCGTTGCGTGGCCCGTTGGGTTTTCCTCTGCTGTTGCCGGAGTGTGTATTCGCATCCGTACCTACCAGGACTCGCGCATCAGGATATCAAGGGAGAGACGGGAGATTCGTCCTCCATCTACACACACGCACAGTCAGTTACCTACCTTACTCAACGGTATGCCACGAAAACATGGATATACGTAACTACATTGGGTATGGATGTATGTACGTCTTGGGTCTTGCTTGCGTACCAACATCGTTCCGTTAATTAACACTCACCTCCTCCTCCTTCTCCTCTCCTCATTGTCCCCTAGAAGTAAGACCCTGTTGATTTTGGTTGGGAGGAGCGAGCGAAGAGGGGGGCGTGTGTGATGAATCTCGACAAGGTCGCTAACGCCCGAACCCTGACGTAGCGATTTAACGGTGGGCGGCGGAACTGGGGGGTGTCAAGCGGGGATTTGCATGTGGACTTCGAGGTGGATGCGAGAGCGAGTCCGTCCTGTCCTCCACCGCCCCGCCTGCGGGGGTCCTGGGAGAGCCCTAGGAGGCTAGATGGGAGAGCCCTCAAGGACGCCCTGCAGCGAGCCCTGGGGACCGGACCAGGGACCTGGCAACCGCTGGGAGCCCTGTCGTCTGTCGCCTTGAAGGGCTGGGCGCGACGCCTGCGACGGGGTTAGTAGGGCGGGAGGTGGTACCTTGTACATCCGTAGGTGGGCAGTGGGGTGCCGTGAGTGGTCAGCGGGCTGCAGCACCAAAGAGTTGGCGGCGTGGGAGGGTGTAGAGCGTGGGGTTCAGTTGGGGGGGTGTAGGGCGGCCTTGGAGCCTTGGAGCCTTTGCGCCTTAGAGCTTGGAGGTGCAGGCGGCAACACCCCCCATGCCCCAGGGGGGAGGTAGTACTAGGGGAGGGCAGAGGAAGGTGAGAAGGTGAGGTACGCGCCTTCCCAAGTACCCTTCCTACGCTTCCCACCCTTCCTCACCACCTCCATCTCTCTCCATCTCTGCATCGCCACACGCCCCCCTCGATGCTGCCAACCCTCACTCATCAAGACCACAGACCACGATGGCTGGCTCGTCTTTACTCAGACTCACTCAGACTCGGTTCGGACCAAGACTCAACTTACTTGGATTCTCTCGCCTTGACTAAGGTTGGCCGATATCCAGGGTCTGTGGCGGGACACACCAAAGACCACGCCGCCGCACGGCACCTCTCCATCTTATTAACCTCACGCGTCACAAGCCTTCCATCCGCTGCTGCACCACCATCCGCTGCTACGCCCTGCGGACCCTCGCCCTGGGCTCTGGGTTCTGGACTCTGAACTTTGAACTCTGGGCTCGCGCCCGAGGCCTTGTTGGGCGGTCGACAGTTGAACAAGTTTGATCCAATTCAGTCCCTCCGATCCTCCAATCCCCTCGATAGATACGTATTCCTCCCATCCACCCCCATCTGTCGCCGGACCTATCGATGCGAAGAACCCAAAAACAAACGCATCGCTTCCCTGTCACTACTCAAACAATGCAGGTCAACGGGCGTTTCTTGCTGTTCCATCCCAGATTCTATGGTTCCATCGACGATTCCATCATATCCTTCCATGCCATCCCGGCCCCATCTCGTATCGACGTGCTCCCTCCCCAATGGAATCCTTCATCCTCATCCCCCTGCTCTATTCTTGGCTTCGCAGCCCACTTTCAGCCCCATCGTACCGCGTACTGCGAAAATACTGGCAGGGCAGCAACCCGCGGGCACCGCAAGGCGGGAAGAGCCTCGAATGAAGCCCTACCGAAAGCCTGGGCATGGCACTCTGCTGGTGCTGCCGTGGCCACTTGCAACTTGGCCCCCCGTCGCTTATCCTGGCCAGGCCTCACCAGCCCAGTCAACTCATTCCTGATCAGTGGATGCTGCTGAGCCATCCTCGTCTGGTCGGTGGTGGCGCTAACGGTCTCAAATACAACAGTACAACGGCATCTTCCGTCCTCCCCTAACCCACGTCTTGCGTGTCCCCGTTGCGTAATTACTCACCGAGCACCGAGCGTGATTACCCGGCGCCCCTCGGAGGGAGCTCATGCTCCCCGCCCGTACTGCGGATTCAGACGCGTTCAGCTAAGTACGATCTATCATTGCAAACCGCAGCTCTCTCCAACTCGCAGAGACACGCCAAGAATCTTTCAACTGCACCACAATTCGTACATGACTCGCCACTGCCCGGCCGGCAACATCTAATCATTTCGCAACGACTCCTTGACCGCCTTGGTTCCGATGGCCGCATCGGTCCTTTCTCATGGCTATCGCGGACATGAAGCATGTAAACGCCGTTGTCGTTTTAGACCTACGTTATATTTCCCCGCCAAGGCAAAGATTCACAGGCCAGCGGGGATTCGGGGAGGATGCAAGCATTCAGATGGATCCTCTTCGACGGACCCCACGGGCCCGATCATCCAGGATCTCGTAACGCGGGGCTCATGGGCCGTGTCTGCTCAGTTTCGAGGTTCATCATCTGACGGACTCAGACATTGCCTCCTTCTACCTCCGTCTACCTAGATGCAACTCATCAGCACTGACCGCACCACTAACTCTTGAATGACTTTCAATTGGCTTAGGAGTCACTGAGACTGGCGGCTTAACCTCTAGAATCCTGCCAGCCTTGCTAGTGCATCTCCTCAGGACCTTTGCAGCCCACACGCGACCATCTGCCTCGTGTACAGAGTCCTACCCAGAACAGACAGGCCTGCGCGCGGTCTGGGCTTCTCATGGGTTGTAGTACGAAGTACACGATTGCGTGGAGGATTCGGTCGAGGCAGCCGAGTTCCCTTCATAGTTGAAAGTTGCTCTTGGGTTGAGAGATGGCCAACCGTCGTATTCCTCTGCCCCACCTTGAGGCTTAATCCATTTCCCTGCGGCTCGCAGTTGGCACTTTGTTAGTTTGATCATTTACCTCACACTCGCGGCGATGGATACAACATGGGTTTCAATGCAATAATAGATGCTATTCTGCCGGGCGGGTGAACTGGGTCCAATTTGATGGAGAGGCATCAGCCAAAGTATAGCAAGCACGGACAGCAAGACAGGATTCAAGTGCACACAGTACTCTAGAACGGGGAAGGGTTCAGTCCGTTCCCCTTGAGCCATGGATCGCTAGCCCGATTGATGGGGCTTGCCAGGCGGTTCTTATTATCAGGACATATCCATCGCCCAAGGAATGTCGCCCGCGGACCAAGTCGAAACCGCGGGGTTCAGGACTGAGCTCCAGAGCCTAGAAGGCATTCCTCCTACGCCTGGCTCGGATTCTCACAAATCATCTTGGACGGATTGGCGAGAGAGATGGCTGTGCTACGACATGAGGATAGCCGCTGACAAGGACAGCCTGGTCTTCGAGCCATGATGAGACGAGAGGCCCGGAAGAGTTGAGACCTGGAGGCTTGGAACCATTGCACCGGCGAAGGGCTAGTGAAGGCATCAGCCGCAGACAGTTCAGAGCACCCTTGCACAGCGTCGGATCTGCTAAGCCCTACAGCTTCGTCAGTGGCCTCGGCGCATGGTTATGGCAGCCTCAGTGTAGCGCAGTGCAGTGATGGCACCAACACCGGCACCGGCACCAACAGCGGGCTTCCGACGCCGTTGGGAGTCCTTTGCAAGTCTAAAAGCTATTGACCTTGGCCACGGCCAGCTGACCTGAGTCGTGCGGTGATGATTTCAGCCGAAGTGACTTCGGAAAGTGGAGCGACGGCGAACCAGACGCCACCCATTCTGTCTGTCCACACCTCCCCCAAACATCCCCCCCAAAGCACCCTTGCCCACAGCCCAGCCCACGAACCTCAAGCCACGAGCCACGAGGCCCCTCGACCTACCACCAAGGAGGAAGTACCTCCCCCTTCAGCCCTACCGTCAATTCCCTGGCGCCTGGCAGGGAGTCGCTCGCTGGGCCACTTGAGTCTCTTTGACCCTTTGGCTAGCGGCGGATCCACACACTCTGGTTGGCCCCCCTCCCGAGGCTACCGAGGCAGGACTTTCATAGGGCAGAAGGGACAGCACGCCGGACGCCAGTGCAAAGCGCCGGTCGAGTTGTGTTGAAACGGCAAGTCTGTTATGTGCTCCGTCGACAGTGCTACCATGGCAGACTCTTACCGGTAGCCGATAGCACGAAGCAGCGCGCCCAGGCGCCGAGGCGGTGGTAAGGAGGGAGTGGAGGGTGCTAAGCACCCAACTAACACGACCAACGGCCCAAGCATCGCATCGCATCGCATCGCATCGCATCGCATCGACAAAGCCCCGACCCAACTGCATCACGGCTTTGCAGAGTACGAGCTTCCGGGCAGAGAGCGTGGTGTTGGTGTTGGGGGTGTCAAAGTTGCCGTTTTGCCGGTACGGGTGCCGATGCCGTTCCCCGTTGCCATTCCTCGTTGCCATTCCCCGTTGCCCATGTCCGGTCCGTCACTCCAAGGTTTGCAAAACTGCAGCACTGCGGCGGAGCGGTGCAGCACTCCGGCATTTGACATTTTGGCATTTACGATGAGTCCCGCCACACCTCAGGGTGGAAAGCCTAATCAGTGTCACTGCGCCGAGATACGAAGCTGGACTAAGCGGAATGAGAGACGTCCATTCTGGCCTTTAGGAGCAGCTCGGCAACTTGACTGCGTCCGACGCACCGGAAGGGAGGCGTCAAGGACATGGTGCTGCGCCTCCCCAAGGCCCAAGCCGAGACGGACGCTAGACAGCGGTGCAAAGCATGTTTGGGGAACGAGCACCATCGAACCTGGCAGCTGCAACCCCCAAACCACTCCAAGCGACTACGTAAGGTTGGGTCTGTCTGCCCAACCAACCCACCAACACAACCTCATCGCCTCACCATCACCACCGCTAACATCGCAATTTTCCTCACCATTACCGTGGCCAGCCTGTTTCCCATAACCGGGCAGGTTGCACCCGCAGCCCCATGGCTGATCAAGGCCGCCGCACCAGCCCACTTGGCTGCCGCTGCGTGTAAGTTAGTTCTATTACTTACCAGGGCGGTATGTCCGCCATTGCCAAGTACAAACTACATCATGCATGTATCTATAGTACTACCAAAGCTGTCTTTTTACCGCGTCCCTCCCGTTGGCCAACCTCAACCGCTCCAGCGCCGCCGACGCCATGGCTTCCACAAGGCAAAGCCCAAATGCATAAGCGGTAGGGCTGGTGTAAGACGCGCCTTCACTAGGCTCGGTCCCTAGAAGCTGTCCGAAACTTGCCAAAGGAGGATGCTCTCCGTCCCGGAGTCTTCTGCCTCTCCGCAGATGCGTCGTCAAGGTTTTAGAATGGCACTGACGCGCAGGTGCCAACCAAAACCAAACCGCCACCAAAACAGGTTCTGGGGCCGGAGGGTCTGTCTTTCAGACCTTATGGAGCTTATACGTACGACGATTGCGCAACTCCCCAGATGTGAGTGGCTCTTCAGGGGTGGGGATGGCGATGGGATGTATGTCGGTTTATGACTCGCCTTCACATCTCGTTCGACATGCGTTCGAGTTTGTTCTCAGCCTGCCCTCACTTCTCGTCCGGCCCCGCGGTTAGCAATGATCATGATGATGTTTGACGCACCCGCTAGAGCATCTCGTCCGTCTCGGTAAAGCGAGTCGATGGAGGCTGTGACACTACTGAATTGCTCAACTCGGCAACATACCAAACATGCCATCAGCCCTGCCGGTTGTCTGTCCCACAGCTCGATCACCGCCTCACTGCCGCCCTGACATCGATTCCGTCGTCATCGTCGTCATCATCTCCCAGGCAAGACCACCATTGAATGTGGTAGGACGGGGCGTGACCCACCCAGCAGGGAATGAGGCCCGGCCTGGTTGTGGGTTCTCTCAACTGCCGAGCCACGGCATGCGGTGCTGTACATGTACGGCGACTGACTGTCAGAACCTTGGGTCAACCTCGAAGCGGCCTTCATTTCACTGCAACACCAAGCAAGCATTGCGTTTCAGGAGGGGTGCGAGGTTCTCGGCGGAGTAGGGAGTAGCGAGCGCCGCGATATCCACCATCTCCGCCCCTGCCCACGCGTCCTGTATTGGTACGAAGCATGGGCTATAGCTTGCACTTCGCAAAGCTCTAGTTAATTACTAGCTTGCTCTATTGTTAAGACAAGCATCACTCATCATTTGGTCATCGTAGAAAGTCACGAGACACCGCCTATTTGCCTCTAGTAGGCAGACGGATGCCACGGCCTTTGTGGAGATTCTAAATCCACCTCAGAATCTTCCTATACGGACAGAGCATTATGCGTCTCGACTTAGACTACAATGTGGCGGCATACGAACACATACATTAGCAGCCTTCGGACCGAGTTGGTACCTCTCCTGTGTCGATCTCCCATGGGACACAGACCCGGGCCAGGGGGGGTTGACATATGCAAGATCCCCTGGCCCCTTTGTACGCAAGGGGTTTCAATGTCCGAACTCCAGTCCCAAAGACCAAGGGCCCAGAAGGCCTTCGGAGAATATCCTTAGGGCCCAGCGACATCACTGGCCTGTTTAGTGATCATATCACCATACCCGAATATCCGGGTTTTCCGGCCATGGTTTTAGGTGCTGACATCCAGCCAGTAGCTCGGGTTCGGCTTCGGTCTCTCATCCTGCATAGCCGGCCGGCGTCCTGCTAGGAGGAGCCACTTTTAAGAAACCAGTTCCTAGACATTGGCATTGGCTCTGCGGCCTGCGGAACGTTGGCCCTTTTGCGCAGACCCAGACGCCCAGCTGGCGATGGACACGCTGGACGGAGGATGCCGGTGCGGCCATGCACGGCGCTGATTATCGGCTGCACCCGTCATTCCTGTTCTCTGAGAGGTCGGTTTGGCGTTTACCAGCCCGGATCTGGAAGACACTGGAAAAGAAGGGGGAGGAAGCCAAGCTTTGTCTGCACCGAAGATTGTCGGCCCCGGTCTTCCTCCTCCGTCAGCAGGATTGTCACCGCATCCGAACATGAACCTCCTGTATTGGCGTTGTGTACGGAGAATGTACGAACTGAGTACGAAGTACGAAGGTAGTGGGCAGCTCTAGCTATGCAGCCGCCACTCGCACAGCCGCCTTCTCGCAGGTTTCTCGCCCGGATTTCTGGGATTGGATACGAGCCTCTTCTTGGCCATGCGGCTTGAAAATTCAGATCTCACTCGAGGGTTGCGAGGTGCATCCCGTGGCGATGCAACGTTGGTGGAGTAGCCAGAAAGCTTGTCGCCGGACGCCCAAGGGATCGTCGCTCGCTCGCAGGTTTCGTCGCTGGAGGTGCAACCCTTCGTTCTTGGAAGAGGCAAAGGCAATGTCGAATCACTGGTGGGCAGTTGTTTCAGCTCGATGTTGAAATGCCACACTGTCCGTGCCAGACTGCATCGGGCAACGTGGTTCATCTTTTGCCGTTGTCAGACGCTCAGCCACCAGATTGACGAAGCACGAGGCCCAAGGAACAACTGATGCTGTCCCCTGACTGGGCATGGCTCTCGACGCACCGCAACCACTCAGTTCCGTCGCAGGGCTGGCATGGCACCCCAGCAGAGGCACGTGTTGCCGAGGAATGACAGGATGGCCTTGTCTGACTGAACCCACGGACGGATTAATCGAGATATGGTGGCTTGCCCCTACGACCAATGTCGCGTTGTCAATGGGGTGTCACGCATTGTGGTGGTTCGAGGCGCCCAGGCGCGCCGCTCAATTGTTGCTCGATATCACATCGCACCACAAAACACCACCCTCCAGCCCCATAGCTCCGGGTTTCCGGTGCCACAAGTCGTGGCCTCGGAGCAATTGGTAAAAACTACGAATAAAGGAGGACGTCACCAGCTCGGCGACGATGCGCCATCGCGGTCGGGACGTGGGAGGAAGGTTGCCGAGGCCGCGCCATCATCCTGGAGCTCAACCGCGCGGGCGAAAATAAGGAACGAGCCCGATGGTTCCAGTGCGCGAGGCTGAGAGAAATCGGACTCTTCTGAATTATCTCCAAGCTTACTACAGAGTATGGCTCGAGGTCATGCGACTTGCCATGGCACGGAGTAGCGCCTCTCCGGCGATCTCAATAGGGACTAAGTCTGGACTCGTGGGGAGGAATAGAGCGTCAGTTCATCGGAGCATGGGGCGGGGAATCGGCTCTTCGACCTTACCACAAATGTGGTTCTGTCGCGAACGTACCGGTGCTAAGACTCCATCCATCTCAATTTCGTCGGGGCATTCTACACAAGGAGCAGTACTGTCTACTCGTAACTTGGCTTGGTGTGAGCGTGCGTGCAGGTTTACCCGCGGACCCCGATGAACGATTGAGCATTTGCTCCGTCCAGCGTACCTCGTATGTCGGTCGAGTCAACAGAGCATCATCCAGTGCAGAGGGCATGATTCAAGAACGGGCCTTGGCGCACCAAGAAAGCAGTACGACCGCTTTGCTCAAGCCACACCCAAGGTCTACGGGACGGGGCGGGATCGAGATTTTGATGTCAGGCAAAGGGGATCGGTCCAGCTGAACGCGCGTCCAGTTAGAGAAACGGAACAGGGAAGCTGGAACTTGTCTCTGACGCCGTAGGGCTAGGCATTCGTGGATAGGGATTAGCTCTCCAAACGGAGGCGCACTATCGAACATCTCTAGCACGAGTCAGGCAAGGTGAGGGGGGGGGTCGGGCGTGTGGATGGCGGTTGGGGGCAGAAGAGACGCCGGGCTTTTTTTTATTTTAGCGGAGTAGAGAGACAGAAGGGAGATGGAGCTCGGCGGCCTGGGCTTCGGGGATGCAAAGGGAGAGGAGACGTCTAACATCCGAAGTCTAGAGTGAGGGTATACGGGGCCAAGCTTCGTGTGCAAGTCCAGGCGGGGGGGTTGAAGGGCAGGGCAGTTGGCCGACTGGGAGGCAGCCAGCCCTACGTTGACGGACGCCATGCAAGCAAGATGGCCGTTTTTCGAACTCTTCCCGGTCTCCACCTTTGGCCTCGGCCGCTTTTTTTTGCCCTTTGCCTCCGACGACGTGGCCCTCCGAAGTGCACATGGCTCCGGGCGGCCCCCAACTGTGCCCCCCCCGGAGGACGCGGACGCGGACGAGGACGGCCCCGAACCCCCCGAGCCACGGTGATCCAGAAAGCCGGAACGGACTGCGACTGGGAGACTATCCAAGCCCCTTGTCCTTGGTTCTCTCTTTCTTTCTTTCACTCCCCCCCTTTCCCTTCCACTACGAATGAAGGCTTTCATTTCCGGATATCCAGCTTCGCCCACCTCGTTAGACAAGGGGTTGAATGAGAGCTGGGGGTTTTCTCCCCCTTCATGGCCGAGCCAAGGAACATCACACGAACCAGCCTTTGCCAAGGATGCGCCAGGAGAAACGGAGCAGAGCCCAATCAGCGGAGCCAGCATGGGATGAGCTGAAAACCGGTGGCGTCCTAGCATTGGAATCAGGATTGGGGCCCGGTGTGGGGATGGCTTGGTGTTGTTAATTCCGCCATGGAGAACGAGCCCAGATTGCGCCGGGCTCGTGTGTCGTCTAGCCTCTGGTTAGGGCTGCTCCAGGAAAGCCGCAACTAGCCATGGCCGACTGCCTATTCGCTCCCTTTGGAACCGGTCTTGGTCAGGTCAGGTCAGCCTTGGTCAGCCCCGCTTGCGATCCGCCCGCGGGACGAGATCTGCCAGGGGAACATGATTCATCTCCAGAGGTAGCGTCTCGTGACGGAGACTCTCAGACACTCTGGGGCACTTTGCACGATGGTGGCGGTGCTGGCTGACGACGACGACGACGATGTGCACGCCTTGACGGGCCAAGGGCAGGCGGTTGAGGCGTCCGCCTCCCCAAACGAGGCCGATGGGGGACAGCCAACCACCAACGCCGGTTTTTGGCGAGGTGCAGTTGTTGTGTCTCAGCGAGATGATGCTGCTGCTGCTGTGCCAATGCTGGACGGTGTCACGGATCCTCGGCCCTTGTTTCTCGAGGCGCGGTGTGCAAAAGTGCATGCAATCAGGGGCTGGCTGGGCCGTTTGCGGACAAGTCAGAGACGGAAGGCCGGCGATATCGCCCATGTGTAAGAGATGGGATTTGCAAGTCGTCAATGAATGAATGGATTTCCTTGTCAACAGGCGGCAAGGGTGTGATAGGGGTCCCCCCCTGGTGACATATTAATATCGGCCACTGGCATACAGCACTGTACGCAGCAATTCGCACGCATACGAGCGAAAGCATGCCGTCGTGTCCCATTTGTCGCAGATTGACAGATTGGCTCAGGCCCAACCAACAACTCCACCCCCGCGTCGCCGTCCGGCGGTCCTTGCAAGATGGATGCTGTCGATTGTATCTGTAGGGCAGAAGTGGTACCATGCTAAATTGCATTTGGCAGCGTCGTCCGTGTCCTGGCACCACGGAGTCGCGGAGTCGGAGTCGCGGAGCGCGAGGGCCCAGGCGAAACTACGTAGTAATTACGAGGTACACGGGCTCGCCCTGTCTCATCCCTTCATGCAGCGCCGCCGTAGGGCTGCCTCCCTCGCAGTCACAGGCCAGAACACGGCGTCAGAAGAGCCCCATAAACGGGACCTGTTTAGGTAACGATGTCCCCTGTCGGCCAGTTATCTACTCACTGCCAACGAGGTCATCGCGCAGCCTGCACTTTCTCCAGCATATCGTTGCTTTCCAAAGGAGCCCCCCCCTTCCAATCTGAAACGCCACTAGACGGCGATATGGTCGGCCGAGAAGAGCCTCCGGAGGAAACCAGGGGACGTTGCTTGTTGGTTTGGGGAAGGGAAGAAAGA
This sequence comes from Neonectria magnoliae, assembly GCA_037954305.1. Classification (NCBI taxonomy): domain Eukaryota; kingdom Fungi; phylum Ascomycota; class Sordariomycetes; order Hypocreales; family Nectriaceae; genus Neonectria; species Neonectria magnoliae. Next base: position 179,406 of record JAZAVK010000069.1, on the reverse strand, counting down.
ACCGCAGGAGACGCGGTCGGTTGGTCGGGCGCGCTTCGTTCGTACGTAGTACTCCTTGCCGTGTCCTTGCTTGTGCGCTGACGCGGATGGATTGAGCGCGTCCGTTGCTTATATTTGGAAGTATTGCTCCGGCCGCGAATTGTCAATGCTTGCGTAGGGATGCAAGGGTTTGCTGGCTTGACTGGACTTTTCACACGCCCACCCGGATTGGGCATTGTTCGAGAAGCTTTCCGGAAGGCTTCCTGTTACGGGAAACTCGACCAGGGTAGTTGACGCGGTGGATCAGCCTCGGCTCTTGAGGTGGTACCGGGGGGATAAGTTACGTTACGAAAGTAGGTCCGTACAACGCACCGGAATACGTGTATACGGTTGTTTTCTTGAGGCTTTTCCCCCTGCTAGTCAGGCTACCACCTCCGAGGGGCTCACTTCGGTGCTTATGCGGAACTGGGCTTCCCTGGTTTTAAACGGCGGTTTCGCAGTGACATTCAATTCACACAGACGAGGGACCCCACAACAGGGCAAAGAGGTGGGAAAGCTCGGCGCAATCACATGCGAGACGGGGGACGGACGGGACGGTTCGAGATGAGGAGATCCTTGAGGGCCATCACGGCGCAATTCCGCTGTTACTGCCAGGGACCTGGGAAACAATGGGACGGGAGGACGGTAAGACGTGAGTGGTGGACAAGGCTGGTTAGCAGGCTCCGTCGTGGCGCTGGGCTCTATTGCCAGCAGTTTGCGGATTTGTTGCTAACTTAACTAACTACCTTGCGCGGGAGACGTAGGTATAGCTTCACTCTCCGTCTCTCTCACCTCAACTGTTATCCTCACCGTCGTCCTCCCCCCTCCCCCCCTGTTCGACTAACTTAGACCATGGCATGTTCCGTCCGCTAGACGCCAGGCCCATCCCACGTCTTCCGCAGGCCTGGACCATGATCCTCACCCTTGAAACGGGGGCCTTGCTCCAGGAGAGGGGACCACAAACCCTTTTGGAGATCCCCCTCGCCTATGACGAACGGTCCCCCTCCCTTGCGACATCCGGAGAGTGGGGCTGGACTGACCCTCCCGAACTCTGTAAAGCGGTCCCTGTTTTATGTGATTGCACCGACATTCTTCTCTCTCTCTCTGGATAAATGAATGGGGGCCCTTTTCCTTCCATCTTTCTTGTCTTGCTCGAGCCTCTCTGCGATCGGCCCTAGTGCTGTTAACCCCGCAAGGCTTGTACGGTCGGTGACAACAGAAAAATGACCCGTTCTCAGTCGGGGGGTTTCTGGTCCTTTTGATCGGGAAAACGCGTCAGCCCACCACTGAGAGGCCTCCTCCCCTGCCAAACCTACAGTAGCCAACCTAGGGCCCTTTTGCCGCACTGCCAAACCTACCGCAAACACTCGCAAGACCAGTTCCGACTGCATAGAAACCTTCTCGAACCTCGTCCGTTCCGCGCTGGCGCCGCGGCAGGGAACGAGCCTGTGTTCTAGCTTCGAATCTGGGCGGTACCGCCCGGATACCACATGGGACTGTCTACGAAATACTCGCAGGTTCCATCAACACTCTGTCTGCACTAGGTACCCATTTCGCACATACTACGTAGCAGACGGATCAGTGCGTTTGTTTCATGCGAGAGATTTACTATCCCATCCAGTGGTGGAGTGCCCTAGTCGTCATTGCATAGTCATTAATTCCTCCGTGCCCTGCACTATATCGCCGTTCTCCTTCCTCTTCTCCAATCGACTAAATTACGGCCACGACGATCCAAAAAGGTCCCGGACCGGGGGGTTTCTGAAGTGCCGTTCCACCCTCGTCCCTCACGGCATTCATCTTGCCCTGCAAAACCGACGACGATCCACTCCAAGTGTACCACGGGGCGCATGTACGGGTGGATTGCGTCAGGATAGGGTTGACGATTGCAACAGACTTCGAGGCTACGTAATATCGATACGCCATAGGCCAACTATCTGTCTCCCTCCGCCCTGTAGCATAACAACCCCCCAGTATAATCTCCGTCGGTGTATCCTCGAGCGCTGCGACGCTCAGTTGGTTTCTTTCTTCTCTGACTGGGCTGGCCTTGTTGTCCGACTGGGCTGTAAGGCGGACCCCACCCCTGCTTCTGGGAAACCGAGCCGCGTTCGAGCCGTGGATCGTGAGCGACTCTCCCGGCTGAGGAAGGGGGAACGGACGTGTGGGGAGCCAATGACCAAGGGTAATTTCAGGATACAGAACGGCGGTAAGGGTTTGTTCTGGTCAAGGCAAGGGACGGTTTTTTTTTTTTGGATAGACCGGGACGTGCGTCATGGTCGACGACTCCACGAGCCGAGGCATCTCTCCGGTAGCAGCATTTCACAGTCCGGAAACCTCTGCCCAAGAAACTTGGACTTGGCCCAGCGCGAGGATGAGAGTGAGATGAGACGCGGAACGGCCATTTCCCGGTTGGGCCGGTGCGGGTCCACACGCGCTCCGGTGCAGCCGGTAGGGCTGGGGATGAGGCCCTCTCGGCTTACACGTCGGTGGGCTGAAGTGCTACGTAGTAGGCAGGTAGGTAGGTGTACGGGCATGACGTCCGGCGTCGATCGTCACAGAAGCTACTACTGTACGATGTGCGCTGTTTTGCGGGAAAAAAGGGGGCGTTTCCAGTTGTTAGTTGGAGGCGGGCATCGCTTCCCTGGACCTGGTCATGCATGTGGTCGCTTCCAGACAGGAAAAGGAAAATCCGGGAACCAAAAGAAATGCGTTTGCTTCTCCGCCTTTGACCCGGAGAGAGGGCAAAGGAGAGAGAAAGAGAAAGAAAAAAATGCCGTGTGTCCGAGTCAGGAAAACAACCCAGTGGCAAGTTGGCTTTGCCGCGCCCTGCTGGGCTGTGCAGTAAACGGCCCGTTTGTGCCAGTCTGCCGGGACCGTGTGCGAGGCCCGGGTTTCAGCGGGTTTGCATCCGTAGATGGCCGTGCCGCTGGTGTACATGCGTACGGGCTGCATGCAGGTGACTGACACATGGCCGTGGTTCAGTGGTGTTGGAGGGGAATGCGTGGGCGGGATATGGAATTTGTGGCTATAGGTTAGGAGCCGGGAACACCAGGCATGGTTGGCTGGGCTGATGCATTGATCAGTTCAGGGGATGGTCTATCAAATCGAAATAAGTCTTTGGATAGTGCTTTCAAGCTGAGTGTCTACGTCTCTCGTTGCCGACGTGTGGATCATGACTGGTTGACACCAACTCTGTCCATAGTTGAAGTAATTCCACGATAATGGCACCATATGCGAGCTAATGTCTCTAGTATTCACTGTAGGTCAACTCATGGATCGAGTTGTCCTTGAACATCCGTGTCGTTGTAGTTTAACGTCGTTGTATGGTCTAGAGAGACTTCATCTACGGTAGACACGGTTCGTAAGAACAGCCTGCCAGGTTTCCAATTGCTTTTCAGTCGCTCAGACCTCATGGGCTTTCTAGAACACCCAGAGACTATCCTCTTCTGTAGACCCAATGAGAGATGTGGCAGCCGATATGTTCTTGGAAACTCTACACATATTCGCCTTCGCCTGCACTGCTTACCTCACATCGAACCGTTCGCAACACGACCTCTGAGCACTCCAAAGTTCGCATACCCGTTCAAAGCAACTATACCATCACAGGAGAGAAAGCCATGGGCGAAATGGGCTCAGAACATGCATGTCTTAATTCTGCCATGTAGGCGGTGGTTACCCTAAACTTCCTCGGCTGACTGGTACAGAATTTCCACAAAGGGATCGTCGGGCTGTATGACCGTACAGAACCACACTGAAGCAAGGGAACGACCAAATAAACAAATCAGTATTAAAAATCTAAATGCCAAAAGTGACCACGTCTGTTTGCGGGCTCCGTCGTGCGGCTTGCTTGCTGGATGAGATTCCCGCAGCGAAGTGCTCGTCGAATTACCTACCCAGCATGATTAGCACTCCCGAAGAACAATCTGGCCGTCAGGGTGCTCCGTATCACCAAAGTCCACGTCCAGCTCTTCATACTCACCTCGCATATCCTCCAGCCAGTAAATTATATACCGACCAACGTCCATGAGCCACTGGCGAAACCGCTCAGCGTACAACATGAGGTAAAGCATCCTCATGGCGTGAATCATAGTTCCGATGATGGCCGGCAGGAAGTAAGGCAGGAAAGAAAAAAGGTCTTGAACGTCGGGGGCGGGGGTGCCCAAGAGAGTGATGACGCACACAACCAGTACGCCATATCCGATGAGGCGGACGAGAAAGTTGTGCATGTTGGTAATGGTCATATCGTTGAAATACATGTTGTCGAAATGTCCGCTAAAGACGCGTTGATGAAAGGCAGGCATAGACGTGCATGAAAGTCGAGTACGGATCGTAGAGAGCGGTTTTGGATTCTGGATTCTGGGACCTGCGTGCCCTATATATATTTATGGAAGTGCCGATGTTAGAGGAACATGATAGTGTACTTTAGAACAAAGAAATGGAGTTTTGGTACACGTTGATTTGATATCAGGCCGCTGCAGATGAGATTCCTTTGTTCCTAGGCTGCCTGCATGACGCTGAAAGCCGTGAAAAGACGCAAATGACATAATTGAGGGAGTCTATCGGTAGGTTACAAACATCGGCTGAGATATAAATGGGTTGGTTGTGCGAGGTGTTACTCAAAACGTGTATCGCATTACTCACATGAGCAGTTTCTCGTTATGGATAGTTCAATTAGTTATGTGAGAGCACTTCCACTTTGGCTTGATCCTGCGTTCAGTGAAAGTCTGAACGCCTAAGAGACAAGGGCCATCGCTGCACTCGGTGTTAACTCCTAAGGATGAAGGCTATTGAATCATGTTCAGTAACCTGGCATGCTCGAGATGGTTGGCCAAAACTGAACGACTTTCCCAGTGCTATCACGGCCAAGACTCACTCATTGCTCATGTCACGTAGCCTCGCTGTGCCGTTTCAAAGGTATGTCTCCCTGGCCCGTCGTGGATGATGTCAACCCACATGACATCTTTAACGCGCTTGCGGACTTCCGTCCAAGTCTGGTTACCGGTCAACTTATTGATGGACTCTACCAGCCACGCCTCGTCGCCGTCGAAGACGAGGATGGATCCCACGAGAACGAGCCAGAGCTTCAGATCAGCGAATTCCGGGGTTTTGATATGTAGCTTCATAATGGCCTGGTGCAGCTGACCAGCGAACCGGTCTGACCTCAGCTTCACCCCAAGCCTGGGCGTCTGCAGGAAGACGGTCGACTCGAACGCGAGGAGCCCCAGTCGGATCGATTCTTGGAGAGGATACAGATCAATGGCGTACTCGAGGCATAGTAACCGACACTGGATCGAGAGCATGATTTCCTGGAATAATTCGGGCCGCAGTTTCTCGTGGCTGGGAATGAGCGAGTTGGCCATGCTGGCAAAGTCTCGCAGGTCGACGAACACGTTGCGCAGTCTGTAGTCCCATGGCTCGAGGGCACTCTGGATCCTCGTGGAAGGCGCACGATGGTAAGGGATGGAGCTGGTTTGCAGGGCGGGTTCGAGGAATGGTTCCCATGATGCCTTGCCGTCGTATATTTCGGGCTTTGAACCGTGGCTGAGAGCCCATCCTAAGTCAACCCTCCGTGCTGTTAATACTCGCCCGCGGTCAACGTTTGGGGACGTACCGGCAGAGCTTGATTTGCAGTTGTCGGTTATGATTGAATGCCGCCAACCCCCCTCGCATCCGGACCATCTCCTTCAAGCCCGTAACGTGTGCTTTGAACGCGGCAGCGTCGCTGGTGGCGTCTGCCAGCATCGCCAGCATAGTGACGACCGACATAGTGGTGTCCTCGAGCTGCCTCTCGCGATCCTGGATCTTTTCTTGCAGGAGACGAATGGTGTGTCTGAGGCGCGTCTGGGTCTGAGGGGAGAAGTTGCCCGACCAGCAAGTGTGGGATCCGCCCGCGGCTATTTGCATGGTGACGAGGTCTTGGAACGCGCTGACCATGAAGAGCACGGATTGCAGGTAGGTGTTGTCTTCGAGGAGCCAGCGGAACCAGCAGACCTTTGTGCGGTCGTATTGGAAGCACCATTCGACGGGGTACATGGTTTCTTTGACGGTGGTTAAGACTGGGATACGTTAGAAGGGTTGAGTCTTGAAGAATGTCGGAACACATTGAGGTTACATCGGAAGATCAAGTATCGCGACAGCCCATCGAGTGGGGTTGCGAAATTGAATAGCATCAGATCTGAGGATACTGGTGAGAGTCCGGGAAGACATGATGACTGAACAACAATGTTCATGGAACCTGCGTAAGGCGTTGTGGCTGTTCTGGGTGTAGAGCCAAACTCCTTATCAGCCGTGGCCTCGTCTTGGGCGTCTAAAGTCGACTCATTTACGAGAGACACGGCATGTCGTTGTTCGTTGCAGTGTTTTTTCGTGTTCTTGCCGCGCATGACGTGGCTCCGGATGACCTTGCGGGCGCTGGGATCAGGCTTCCCGCCCGGATCCGAGGAGACGAACTCGAACTTATTGGCTATTGAGCGTCAACAACAACCTCAGTGCCCGGGAAGATCTGGAACTCACGAACAAGTCGAGGTGCTGGTTTTCTCGGTCGGGGTTTCTTTCCGGGTTGTGAGTCCGGGGATACGACGCTGGAGAGCGGCATGACGCCGACGGCTTGCTGATTCAGTCGGCAGATACGATTGATTCTTTGAAATCAAGATCTCCGGGAGAAACGATGAATAAGAGAAGCCGTGGATTGTTTTCCAAAAAGGGAAGACAATCAAGCAACAGCTCGCGCGGAGATGGGGGCCGTCATCGACGCCGATACCTCCGGCGCCGTGGTGGGGTGCCAAGACCACGATTGTTTTCCTATTCGGGGAAGGCGCGCGGGCTGTCCTGGGGTAACTCTCGGGCTCGGGCTTTGGGAATCTGGATTGTTTTCCTAAAGCGGTTTGGCTTGGACAACGTGTGAGTGCGGCGTTGTTCAATGTCACGATCTCAACTGCGAGGCGCGAGATGGATTGTTTTCCCGTTTGGGATGTGGTTTTGTCTTGGGATGGGACTTGGAAGGATATAAATGAAGGCTGATGTCTTGCTGGTTGATGAAGAAGCAGAACAGAAGCAGCAATCAGCACATCGACTTCCTGGACCTGAACACCAATTCATCCTTTCTACCCTTCTCGAATCTTAGTCTTAGTCCACCCGTCAACATGGTACCGAAATCTCTTCAGTTGACTCCCGACTCCTATCACTTCTTCCAGTCCCAGCTCGCCAAACCCCTGGCCATCCCCAAAGGGACATCGCTGGCCGGTGCAACGGCCATAGTCACGGGCGCCAACGTTGGCCTCGGCTTCCAATGCGCCCAGAGCCTCCTGGACTTGGGTCTATCCCGCCTGATCATCGCCGTGCGCACGCCGTCAAAGGGCGAGGCCGCTGCTGCCACGCTGAGAAAGAAATCCCCTGCGGCTACCATTGAGGTCTGGCAGGTCGACATGCTCTCGTATGACAGCATCAAGGCGTTTGCGGCCAAGTGCGAGACGCTGGCTCGGATCGACTTTGCCATCCTCAATGCCGGGGCGGTTGAGGGCACCTTCAAGCCGAGTCCGCAAGGCCACGAGACCATGTTCCAGGTCAACTACCTATCCACGGTCTTCCTCGCGACCCTCCTTCTGCCCACGTTGAAGAGCAAGGCGCCCCCCGGGAAGCCGGGCCGCTTGACGATCGTCAACTCGGGAACGGCGCTGATACCCAAGTTCGCCAACGCCAAGTCGGACCCGTTCCTGGCGTACTACGACGACGAGTCCCACTTCGACGCCACGGACTCGTACGCCAGCAGCAAGGCGCTCGCGCACTTCTGGATCGTCAAGCTGGCGGAGCGGGTTCGCGCCGAGGACGTGGTGGTCAACTTGGTGGACCCGGGGTTGGTCAAGGGCACGAGCCTGCACCGCAGCATCAACGTCGTCTTCAAGGCCATCTTCACGGCGGTCAAGGCGCTGACCGGGCGGACGATGGAGCAGGGCGCGAGCACGTTCATCGACGCGGCTGTGGTGCGTGGGGAAGAGAGCCACGGGAGCTATCTGATGGATTGGAAGATATTCGCGTGAGTACATTCCAACCCGGCCGAGTTGGTTCGCAAGCCGGATGAAGACGTCAACTAACATGCCCGCTTAGATACAACGCGGCCGTCTACGGATCGGACGGCGAAGCACTGAGAGACCGCATCTGGAACGAAACTCTGTCTGCACTTCCGCTTGCCAACATCGATATGATTCTGGACTCGGTTTCCAGATGAGTCTCGTGGTTTAAGTTTAGAAAAATACCAGCTAGGGAATGTCTATTTGTTTGATTAGTTTTAGGTCCTAGGAGAAGCATAGTATAACTCTTCATTAATACAGTAATAATCATAGTACAAGTATACGAATATTGACTTGCGGCCTGAAACTTGGCGTATTACGAAATCCGGAGGCTCGGGGATTTCGGAACCCCGCCGCAGCACTGAATGAAATGTGCATCTGGTGAATGGACGGATGAATCGTCTCAATGCAAGGGTCAGGTCCCACGGCTCACAAGGAGGGAAAGGGAAAGGGGAGCCACGTGTCTGGAGCAGCGAATGCTACTGGCTGGTGGCGGTCTCTTATCTCACCCTCATGGTGTCTCTGTGAGGGCGACTGAGCATTCGTCTTTCTGTCGAGATTTGATGAAGCACGAAGCCAAGTGCGGGCTTCAGCTCAGACTCAAGGACAATTGCATGTCACAGACAGACAGACGAAAAAGGTTCTGGAATGACGGCATCTGTCGGCCGCGGACCAGGGCAAAAAGACCAGGGCAAAAAGGCAGATGCGGCTCCTCGGCAGCCAAGACAATTCAGAAGCACAGGGACATGGGACGACGATGAATGACGGGGCCGCCGCTTTAGGAGCGCATCTTAGACGAGGCGTTTAGATGACTACGGCACATGATCGGGAGGCAGAAAGTCCGAACTTCCGACAAGAGCGGCGATGGCGCTTGTAAAGGTTGGATCTGTGGCAGCGCCGCCGAGACGATCAAGCCGTTGGTGTGCCGTCTTTTCCGATCGAGGACGACGGGCAAGACACGCGGAAACACGAACACGCAAGCAATACCACGACGACGAAGGAAGTGCCCAGCGGGAGGTACGAATACAGCCATGTTATACGAACCAAAGTGAGGGCCGATTCTGGTGCCCGCGCAGCATTTAATTACTCAATTCGAATCCGCGCAGGGCCAACGGCAACGCCGGCCCAGACCCAACTGCGCCTCGGGCTCGGCGACCCCTCTGTTTCTCGACTGTCTGGGCTAGTGACTGATTGGGGAACATCGATTCGCGGAGCCAGAAAGTGTTTAAGCCGCAAGCGAGGAGTAGGTGATTTTCCTCCTCTCGTCTGCCGGATCGCGAACAGAGGAGAGAGGTCGAGAGGTCGAGAGAGAGAGGTCGGGAGAGTGATAAATGCGACCAAAGCACCCGCCACCACCACTGACTTAATAACTAGCAGTAACCCTCATGATCAGTCAGGGCCAGACCGACCGCTGGGAGCTAGTAGAAAGAGCGATGAGGGAGAGAGGGAGGGAAAAGAGAAGAAGAAAAAAAGGCCACCAAGCCCTGTGGAGAGAAGCCGTCTTTGCCGTTTCCCCCGTTCTGCGGTCCTGCAGTCGCGGCACCTTGGCCAGCGAGCACGCTACTATGTATGTGCGACGCACTACGGCTCGTTCGTTCCGAGGCCAGTGGCGAAGGAGGTCGCAGTGACTGGGAAAAGTCTGCCTCGAGTGCGCGAGAGTGAGGTATCTAGTACGTAGAAATAGGCTATTCGTAGACGAGTAGACGAGGTAATCAGTGAGGTAGTCTAAAGTTGAAGAGCGAGCGCTGTACGCCGTGGTAAGTAGTTACTTAGGTGTTCCCCATTCCTTCCTGCCTTCCTTCTCCCTCCCAGCCTGCGCTGTATACAAGGCAAGGTATCCACCCAAAACTCCGCCTACAATATCCGTACTAGTCCCCCCGACCGACTTGAGTTAACCTGTCACTTCTCAATACAACTCACCCGCTCCCACTTTTTGCCTGTGTCTGCGCCATCCACGCCCTCGTCCTCGAGGTACTGCACTATCGCTGCGTGCTCTATATCCACTGCGACTGCGACTGCGATTGCACCTCTCTTGCCGCTCTGCCGCTTTCCGACCCCGACTCTGCGGAAACACACGACACGACTAGCAGCAGCCGGCACGAAATACCTACATCACCACCACCACGACCTCGACTAACCCTCGACTAAACCCACGACGTCCCACTGCCGAATCCCGATCCCGCCTTCGTGAGCCTCGTCCGCTTTTGCCGATCCCACGCCTCCTTCGCCGGCCCTGCGCGAGACACGGCAACCACAACAGCTGGCCTAAAACACCACGATCGCCGCTTCACTCTCAGCCGCCGCCTACACTTTGATACCTCGACTTGCTACCGCTCCCTCTTCCTCGCCCGCCCGCTCGATCCTTCTCTCTCCTCGCCATCGCGAATCCTCCCCCATCGATCGGATCCCTCATTCGCCGCGACTCAAACTTGGAGCATCTCCCGCGCGCCATACTATCCGCGTCTGCGCCTGGTCCGTCACGGCGTCACGCCTGTCAAGTTGAACTGGAGGAGTGAAGCCATCTTCATCCTTGGGCCTCGTGGCCATGGCGGAAAACGAGAAGACGGTTTCCACCGGCGGGGCGACGGAACTTCCTGAGCCCCATCGCCGCCGCCCTCAGTCAATCCGCCTTCAGAATGTCCGCCCTCAGTCTGCCCGCCCGCAGTCTGTCCGCAGCACCCAGACTGTGTCTTCCAGCGACGTAGCTTCTGACTACAACGAGGTAATTCCGTTTTGGTCCTGATCCTCTATTCCATTGGCTGTTGACAATTGACCCGCCTAGTCCTTCTCCTACGACGAAGACGATCTTGATGACTACCACACCACCGAGCAAGACCTCCACGTTACCGAAGATGATCTGCTCGAGGCCCGCGAACTCGCCTCCAAGTACACCCTTGAGGATGTCCGCGACATCATGACACGCGTCCACAAGATCCACGAAAAGGACCCCAACTTCCCCCTTGCCGTCATCCAGAAAATCAAGGCCTTCCTGGACAACGAGGACCTCTTCACCAACCCGGAGAAGTACGAGAACGTCGTCCAGGAGATGAAGCTCGAGGCCGCCCTCATCACGAATAACAGCCCCTACGCCGAGGTCCGCGCCGTCGTGAGCAACAAGGACGACACTAGCGTGCCCTGCTCCACCATCCGCAGCTGGGCCATTGGCCTCACCTTTTCCGTCCTCCTCGCCTTCACCAACCAGCTCTTCGATATCCGCCAACCCGCCATTCGCATCATGGCCAATGTCGCCCAGTTGCTGGCCTACCCCATCGGCAAGGGCTGCGAGCGCTGGCTGCCCGACCAGGGCTTCACCATGTTCGGCGTGCGTCATTCTCTCAACCCCGGCCCTTTTTCCAAGAAGGAGCACATGCTCATCACCATCATGGCCAATGTCGCATACAACACCCCCTACACCAACTACATCATCTGGGTCCAGTATCTTCCCCAGTACTTCAACCAGCCCTACGCCTCCCACTTCGCCTACCAGATCCTCATCGCCCTCAGCACAAACTTCATCGGCTACGGCATGGCTGGCATCTGTCGCCGCTTCCTCGTCTACCCTTCGTACTGCGTGTGGCCCGCCTCGCTCGTCACCATTGCCCTTAACTCTGCCTTCCACAACGACATCAACACACCCGTTGAAGGCCCCTTTGGCAAGGTCTGGCGTATCTCCCGGCTCAAGTTCTTCTACGCCATGTTTGGAGCCATGTTCATCTGGTTCTGGTTCCCCAACTTCATCTGGACATCACTCTCCAACTTCAACTGGATCACCTGGATCGCCCCTAGCAACCGCAACTTGAACACCATTACCGGGTCCAACAACGGCCTCGGCGTCAATCCTTTCCCCACCTTTGACTGGAACATCTTGCTCTGGGACTCGGCCGACCCGCTCATGGTCCCCTTCTTCAGCACCTTCAACCGCTTCATCGGCGTCTTCATTTCATTCTGGGTTGTTGTCGGCTTCTGGTACGGAAACCTCTACGACACGGGCTACCTCCCCATCAACACCAACCGCGTCTACGACCACTTTGGAAAACTCTACAACGTCTCCCTCGCCGTTGACGAGAAAGGCCTGTTCGACGGTGACAAGTATGCCGCCTACTCGCCGCCATTCCTGGGTGCTGGAAATGTCGTCATCTATATGTTCTTCTTCGGTATTTATACCTCGACTCTGACCTACGCAGCGCTATACCATCGCCACGAGATCGTCACGGGCTTCAAGGGCCTCATCAACAGCATGCGAAAGAAGAAGCCAGCCACCAACGACGAGCTGCACGACCTGGACGTCCACAATCGCCTGATGAAGTCGTATCGTGAGGTTCCGGAGTGGTGGTACATGGTCTGCCTTGTCCTGGCCATCGCATTTGGTATCTCAGGTATCGCAGGCTGGGAGACTCATACCTCGCCCGGCGTCATCTTCTACGGTCTTGCCCTCTGCCTCGTCTTCGTCATCCCCGTCGGTATCATCAAGGCAATGACTGGAATCGAAGTCACTCTCAACGTCCTAGCCGAGTTTATCGGAGGATCCTGGGTCGAGGGAAATGCCCTGGCCATGAACTACTTCAAGTCCTTCGGTTATGTCACTTGTGCACACGCCGTCATGTTCTCCAACGATCTCAAGCTGGCCCACTACGTCAAGATCCCTCCTCGGCACACCTTCTCCGCCCAGATTGTCGCCACCTTCATCAGCACCTTTATCTGCGTCGGAGTCCTCAACTTCCAGATGACCTTTATCGACGACGTGTGCACTGAAAACGCGCGGTTCAAGCTGACCTGCCCTGGCGTCAACACATTCTTCACCGCCTCGGTTCTCTGGGGAACTGTCGGCCCGAGCAAGATCTGGGGACACAACGGACAGTACAGCGAGACCTTGATCGGCTTTCCCCTTGGTGTTGCGGTTGTCTTCTTGATCTGGGGCCTCAACAAGAAATTCCCCAAGTGGACCTGGACCCGACAGATCCACCCCGTCGCCATCATGTATGGAGGCATCGTCTGGGCCCCGTACAACATGTCGTATGTGTGGCCATCAGTGCCCATCGCATACTTTTCGTGGATCTACCTCAAATCACGCTTTCTTGGCCTATGGTCCAAGGTACGTCCCTGAAATTCCCCATATTGTCACCATGTGCTAACATTGATAGTACAACTTCGTGCTCTCGGCAGCTTGGTCTTGTGGCATTGCCATTTCCGGCATCGTCATGTTCTTCGCGCTGCAGTACAACGGCAACGACTTCGAGTGGTGGGGCAACGACGTCGCCTACCGGGGTTGCGAAGACACCGCCTGCCCGTTGAAGACGCTGAAACCGGGTGAGTATTTTGGTCCTCGGATCGGAGACTTTTCTTAGACGGTCGTCGCGCGACCCACTGAAAGACATGATTTTAAGCAATGTTAATGAGAGCGGTTTTTTTTTGGCCTTTGTTGGAATTGAGGGGTTTTCTTTTGGGATTTGGATAACTTATATACCCCACGGATATATCGACGGATAAAATAGACTCGTTGGAAACGATATACAATAAGATGGATACTCTAAATTTCTTTGACAATGTCTCCCCTGATGAGAACATTCTCGTCTATTCCCAAAAAAAAAGAGAAACAAGAAACAAAAGGTATCATCATCCAACGCCTAAACCCCTAGCTGGTTGACTATAGAAAACAAAAATGGAAGGAAAAATGACAACTACTTGGAGGAAATCCGACCTCCCACTGGAGATTCTCGGCCATGGTATAAGGCTCCCCACATGGACTTGTGCTTTTCGCTGAGAGTCGGTGACAACGGACTCACTTCACCTTGCTCGACAGGCGGCTTCTCATCGGCCTCCTCGATGACCACAACCTTCTCGGAGCTGCCTCTGTTCCGTCCCGCGAACAATCCCGAGAGGGAGGAAACGTCCATGAGCTCTGGGATCGTGCTCTCGCGGACGCTACTCATGGGAGTCTGCGGCGTGGAGATGGGCGAGACAAGGGCTTCATCGCTCGCAGGCGATGGCTCGTCTTGCTCCTTGAGGTCTTTGCTCTCCTTGTGCTTCTTCCAGCTGGATGCCTTGATGCTCAGCCCACGCATGCTGCCGCGACTCTCGCGGCTGCGGAGAAGACGGATGCTGTTGCGCCACGTCAGCGGCTCTGCCGAGATGCTGGACTTTGGCTTCCGAATTGGAGTTGCGGGCGGTGCGGATGAATTAGCACTGAAGCTTAGAGTCTTTCGAGGAAGCGGTAGGGAGAGGGCGCCACTTTCACGGAGTTTGCGGGCGATAAACTCGAGTTGGGCGAGCATCGTGGGGTTCTCAATGACGTCCTCTACAGTAAAGGTTACGGCATTGACGCCCTGGATGTCCACCTTGGACAGCTTCTGGTTGATATGTCTGGCAAGGGGATGCGCAGGCAGAAGTGAGTTCACCTCGGTGTAGAATGCCCTTTGTTGAAGTTTGTCCTGGCTCTTGGACTTCAGGGCTTCGTCCCAAGCGGCGGAGACAGCAGCCTCGAGATGGGAACGCTGTTCCGGAAACAGCAGCTGGTTGAGAGGAATCTGTAGCACATCTGGCTCTAGCGTGAAGAGGGGAATTCGCTTCTCTGAGCGCTCAATCTCCTCTGCAGACTGTAGCAGGGGTTGGTCGACGGTATCGCGGTATGTTAATGTCTCCAACGCGGCGACGAGCAGTCTCATGCACTCTTCGGCAAACGTGGCGCTGACACGGTCTTCGCAGAACTTGATCTCGAGGCCCATCCGCTCAGAGGTCTCCATTGTCGAGCACACGAGGAGGTCCGGGAGGTCGCGCGCTTCTGGTTCGACTGTTTTATAAGTGAACGTTGTGCTCCCAATGTTGAGCGTGGCAGAGCCGTCAGTTGAAGCCGTGGCCCGATGATGGACAACGGTGCTGAAGCGCGTCCACGAGGGCCAATTGGTGCACTTCTGTGCAAGCTCCTGAATCCCAAATGACTCAAAGCGGCAGTTGGACCGCCGCTGGCGCTGAATATTCTTCATGAGGTAGAGCGGAGTGCTGTGTCCGGAGGGGAAGCGGACGCGCACCGGGATGGTGTTCGTCCGGGGACCGACCATACTGGAGAGATTGACATTGTCGGAGAGCTGGACGTTGTGTCCCTGGATAGTCTCTCCAAAGACCACGTCGTTCACTCCAGAGATGGTGGCGAGCACCGTCGCCCAAGCCGCCTTCATAATGGTGTCAGGGGCCATGCCGTAATCGCTGAGCATGCTAATCTTGACGGTTTCTTGAACAGACTGGACCTGAGATGCTAGACTAGACGGCTTAGACTGGGGGATGACCTCGGTCATCTTGGCCCCATCCAGTTGTTCCGTCCAGTATGCGATACCCTCCAAGTCGTTGGCCCTGGCTGCTCGCATATATTCAAAGAAGCTTGACGCGGTGGGAACATCCTTGGCTTCGTATAGACCCGTGAGATCCTGCACGAGAAGAGGAGCCGAGGCGTCGTCAATCTGCGCTTTGCTGAGTCTGATAATGAGAGTGCTTCGCTCGCCAGCATCAAGGTAGCTAAAGCTAGTGACGGGTACGGTTGGCTGGAACTCAACGCTCTGCCCTTGCTTTACCAGATTTTCCGTGACACTGTCGAGTCGCGAGTCTGGACAGGCGAACTTGTTGAAAGTGGGCTTGAACGAGCTACACATGACTTGGCACACTTGGTATTCATGTATGACAAAAGCCGTTCGAAGAACTGGATGCAGCTTAGTGAGCGCCTCGCATGTAGACTGGAGCTTCTCGACACAAATCCTGCCATTGAACTTCATGACCAGACAGACAATGTCAGCCCGGGTCGTGTACATGCCCAACTCGAGATTTCGGACCTGCTCCGAGGAGACATCGGCGACATCGAGCACATCCTGCACGGGACACTGCAGCCTGGGGGCTATGATGCTCTTGACGAAGTTGTAGCCAAAGCCTTTCATCGAAGCTGCCTTGCGCGAAGCCTTGACCTGCTCTTTCTTGGCGGGGTCCAGCGATGCCGAACGGCACACTTCGGTGAGGGTGGCTTCCCTGAAGATTTCGGCCAGGGAGACTCGAAGGCCGACTCTTCGGCACGAGACAACGAGCTCCGAGGCAAGGAACTTGTTCCCTCCTGCAGAAAGAAAACTACTAGTACCCTTGAGGTCCGCGGGTGAGATGGACAACACACGCGCCCATATGGCTCTCATGGCCTCTTCGGGACGAGTCAGAGGCAGGGGCTTCTGAGTGAGGACGACGCGCTGGATCTCCTGCGGGTTCGGCACCGTTGACATTTCGAGGAGCTCTGAGTAGTTGAGCCCTGCTGCAATGCGCAGAAGCTTGCGGCGGTTGATCTTAAGCGACGTGGACATGGGGAAGTCTTTGAGCGGGATGAAGACGGCGGGAACGCAGTGCTCCGGGAGCCTGGTCGCTCGCGCCTCGGGGTTTTCGAGGGACGATTCGAAGAGCTTTTTCGCGATAAAGGTACGTTCCTTGACCCGGAGGCTGACTTTCTCGAAGCCTTCCTGGCCATCGAAGAGGGAATCGCCGAGCTCGACAAAGGCAGCAAGGACCCGGATCGAGTCCTTGGTGGCAATTTTGTCTACCACAACGTCAACCCCTGGACCGAGACAGCGGCGGATTCTCCGCTCCACGTCTGCAATGTCCACGCTCGACCCATCGACAATAATCTCGTCGCGGACGCTCGAGATGAATTGCACATTGCCGTCGTCCAGATAACGCACACGATGACCGGTCTTCAGGTACCGCGCCTTTGGCTTGTCTAAGCTATGTCGTGGGCCTGGGGCTATGAGCGGCAGGTCTGGAGCGAACCGGTGAGGAGTGACGATGGGACTGTCGATGGCCAACTCTCCGATTGCTCCTACAGGCATCAGCTTCCGAGGGTCTTCGGGGTTCAAGATCCAGAAGCGGCCGACCATGGGCGGAGGGATGACGCTCAGGTCCTTGCCATTGGTCACCTCAGTAACAGAAATGCCGAGAGGACATACATCGGGTGCACCGTACGCAAGGAGGACGTTTCTGTTCTCGAGCCAGGGACCATAGGTATCAGGATCAAGCTTTCTAGTCCGGAAGCAGACCGTCTTGAGAGTGGGAACTGTCTCGGGCTTGATTCTGCGGGCGAGGACACCAGTCATGTACGTCCAGGTCACGCCCATTCTTGCCATGGCCCCCGACAGATCATGGACGCGATCCTTGGCGGAAGGGATACAGACGCATCCACCGTGGACCATGGTGCCGAGAATCTCTACCAAGGAAATATCGACGTTGAAAGCAGATAGCTGCATGACCCGGCTCTCGCTGTTCATCTTGAGCGCCGCCCCCTGACTAGCAAAGGCGGAGCAGAGCGATGCGTGCGTGAAGAAGATGCTCCTGGAAGCTCCGCTGCTTGTTCGCTTGGGAGTCACAAATACGCACGCCGCGTGCTCGGGCGTGGACTCTCGCACAAGCGTGGACATGCGCGGAGGCAACATGGCGAAGAAGGCGTTGTTGATGATGACGAGGTTCACCACCACCGTGCCGAGTTCCTTCCAGGCCGTCTCCGTAGCGAGGACGATGTGAGGGTTGAGATAGTTGATGGTCGACCGGACGGTGAGCTGATCCTGGTAGTCCAGCGCAACGAAGCTCGCACCGGCCTGCATCACGGCGAGGAGCATGATCGGAGCCCAGCGGCTCTTCTCAAGGATGACGGGGACGGTCATCCCAGGCCCGACTCCTAGGTTCACCAGATATGATCTGAGCTTCGTTACCAGAGTAGCCAACTGGAGATATGTCAAGTCGCCGTCCCAAGAGCAGATGGCTGGGGCGTGCGGGCGGGTCTGAGCATGGCGAAGTATCACGTCGTGTAGACAGGCCGAGACCTTCTGTGACCTTTGGCTGGCTTCCCAATCCTGGACGACGAGCTGCGCGTAGTCGCGATCGGTGAAGAGGTCCACCTCTGCAATTAGGCGAGTCGGGCGCTCGATAATGCTCTTGACGGCACGCTCGAAACTGTGCATGACGCTTTGAATCTGGTTGTTGGAGAGAAAGCGGGAGCTGAGATTGGCGTGAAGATGGTTGTCGGTAAACATGGCTGTGAGAGACAGGTGGCAGTCTGTTTGGCGGGCAGAAGTGACCAAGGAAGGCAAGAGTTCACTCATATCTGCGTCCTCCTCGACCGCAAAGATATCGGAGTCCTCAAAGAAGAAGCAGGTATTGAACAGGTCCTTTTCCCGGAGTCGAAGAGCATGCTGAATCTCCGCCATGGTGAGACTCTGGTGCTTCTGGGCGCTGGTAAGCGCCTCGTCTACTGCCATGAGGCACTTCTTGATACTCTGGTTGGGGGACGCATCAACCGAACACGGTAGGATACTGGCGAAGCTACCCACGGCCTTGCTTATCCCCTGAAGAAGTTCCTCATCGCGGCCGGCGTATTGGTAGCCGAAGGCAATGTGGTCCATTCCAACAAACGCACGCAGCACGAGCGCCCAGGCGAGCTGTAGAACCGCGGCGGGCTTGACCTCTAGCTCTTGACAACATGCCATGAGCTGTTCGCGCGTCACGTCGAGGTCAAAAGGCTGTGACTTGGCCTCGGCTTCGGGGCTTAGCTGAGGGAAGAGACACGACTTAGCGCCCGCCAAGTCCGCCTTCCACACCTCGAGGCTATAAGATGTGTCCAAGGACGAGACATGATATAAGTAGGTGCGGTGCAGAGACTCGTTGTGTGTTGATCTTTGCCCAGAGTAGACACTGCACAGCTCTGCCACTAAGGTATGAACACTCATCAACTGCTTAATTAGTATTTGTTAATATCTTGAATGATGGGATACTAACATCACAAATCGCTTGGCTGATGTCCACTCTCACCAAAGTCTTTTCGGATGTATGGCACACTGAGAGGCGATGACGTGGCTCTGTAATTGGGGTCTTGAGGGTTGGCACTCGGGACAATGCCTCCTCTGGCCTCAACGACTCGATGAAAAGCATGCTGGGAGAAGTCTTCCTTAGCACGACCTGATCAAAAAGTCCTTCTCGAGAAACGCTGTCGATGAAGATGCTTCGCAGGGCGGGCTTGCTAGCGACGATGCTCTCCCAAGCCTTGCACAGGCGGGTGGCGTCGACTGCGCTGCCATCTGGCGCACGTAACTCGTATACACCGTGGACGTGGAAGCTCTCGGCACACTGGCTCTGGGAGATGAGAATCTCTTGTTGTGCAGGGGTAACTGGGTAGATGGTCTGAACGTCCTTGCAACTCGGGAGACCAGATCCTACCAGGCGATCGGTTCCTAGCCTGGCGAGCGCCTTGTAAGATGTTCTCAGGAGAGGAACGTCGGACAAGGTCAACTCAGGTTCGTGGTACCTCATCCTGCCTATGGCTTCCAAGACTAGATGCTCAAAGGTCTGCACCCACATCTGGATCTTCCCTTTATGTCTGGCGCTCTTGTTGTAAGTGAAGTCCACGCGGGCGCCAGAGTCGTCGATCATGACTGACACCTCGAAGAGCGCCATCCGGCCGACTTTGGGGCCAACATCGGACCTCAAAGTGCCTGCGACTTGACCGGGAACGGGGACAGGCTGTAAGATGCCGTTGGGGCGCTGGATCTGCTGGAGAGTGTCGACCCAGTTAAGAATGACCTCGACTGGGATGGCAGAGGCGCCCTCTGACGTGGAGAACTCCGAGGTAAAGAACGGGATGCCATCGCGTGGGATCGCCCGACGAGTATCCTTCATCAGCTTAATGACTTGGATTAGGTCCGTCGTGGCATCTAACCCCACGCCGACGGGGCATAGAGACGTGAACCAGCCAACCGTCTCCATAATGTTAAAGTTGTCATGTACCACTTCGCGGCCATGCTCCCGCTTCCAGAGAGTCGGGGGAGTTCTATCAGCGAAGGTCTGGCGGAAGGAAAGGAGAAGCGAAGCTAGGAAGACGTCGGAGGCGTCAGTTCGCAAAACATCGACGCATGCTTTTTGCAGGATGGAGGATAATTCAGCAGATAGGGAGAAGCTAGACTGTTGGATATTGCCGTAGCAGTTTGAGTCGCGGCCTAAGTCCCAATATTCTAGATTGGCTGGTAGGACGTCGAATGGTAGCGTGGGCTTAAATAACCTCTGGCTCATCTCGTAGCTCTGATAACCAACCCAGTGAGGAAAGGGGATGGAGCCCTCGGACAGCAGAGTCCCTTTGTGCAGCAGCTCGTCGAGATCATGCACTATGATGCGCCATGATATTAAGTCGACAACAAGGTGATGTGCGGTGAGGTAGAGCGTCTGTTCCTTGTCGTTCTTGACATGCTCGACGGCAAAGACGGGACCATCCGTAGGGTTGATGGCTGCTTGAGCGGCCTCGATGAGGGCCGCCATCTCCTCGTCGTCGACATCGATGTGTTGTCCAAAGCGATATGAGTTGGAGGCTTGGGGGATGATAACTTGCACCCAACCATCCGGGACTGGCCTGAACCGGGCACGAAGCATGGCATGACGAGCGACCACAGCCTCGACAGCTGCCTCGATGTCAGAGTCGTCGGCTCCGCCCTTGATGCGTAGCATGATGCTCTGGGTGTGTCGATGTCCGGGTTCGACAATCGAAGATTCTTGTGTGTGACGCATTGAGGATTGGAAATACAGCTGCTGCATGGGCGCTAGAGAGAAACACTCCATCTCGTCGCAGTCAAACTGGTCGTCCTCTCTCCAAACGGACCTCCTCGACTCTGCCCAGGACTTGACCTGTCTTTGTCTTGACATGGGACTCATGCCCCGACGTCGCGGTTCGGGTATTTGCAGCTTCATGATCTCTTCGTAGATGGCCTCGTTGATGTTCTGGACCCATGTCTGCAGGGTCCTGGTATTCGGCCTACCATCGTCGTGCTCCGCCATTGACAGCAGGGGGATCCAGATTTGCGGACGCCGGGAGTCGGCTCCCCATTCTTGCACGGCCATGCGTAGTGAGCGGATCTCTTTCTTTTGCATGGCGTGTTCAGACCGCGGCGGCAGCGAGATGTCTCCTGACTTATCGGCTGGTGATGGTTCCGAGTCGGAGATACTGACGAGGGCCACGAGCTGACCGTCGAATGGCCCGGCTCGGGGCGTTACCAGACAGACATTTCGAACCCGTGGGCTAGACTTTAGAAGACTCTCAATATCCTGGCCTGTTTGTCGCGTAGCAGTGCAAGAGTCGTTGCTGCTGGAACTGGTCGTTAACGAGCCGTAGCTCGACCCGGAATATCTGTGCGTTGGTGAAAAGACGTCGTCGGCACTGGCACTCAGGCTGGATGGCACGGAACCCTCTTCCTCTTCCGAGGTAGCTGGCGTGCTGGAGTCCAAGTGCACCGGGCTGATGGGAAGACGAGCAGGGAAGGGAGTGATGCGAGTCTGGAGCTCGGCGAGCGTGTGGCAGCCCATGATGTCGTCGGCCTTGGCCTCGATGCCTTTCCTGCGGCAGGCCATGCGCAAAGCCTCGGCAGCGTCTTCGTCGCCGCCGAGATCTGTGAAGGAGTCGAAGAGGAGAATGTCGCTCCGGGGGATGTCGAGGGTCTGGGCGACGGCGATGATGAGGCGCTCGGAAGCGGGTTCATCGTGCAAGACGTTTGTGTCCAGCCGGGGCAGGCTCGGTCGTTGCTCGGCCATGGCGCAAACGGAGCGACCTTGGCAGGACGTCTTTGGGGATGGGGAGGAGGGAGGAAGACGGAAGCAGAAGAATTTCGAAGTTGGCGATACTCAGCCTTACTAGTAGTAGTTGAAAGCAGGTAGGTAATTATGGTTGATGGACGGCGAGGAAGGCACGGCGGGCTGGCTGCACATGGGCGAGCGTCGCTCCTGCACTTTCAGTCGGCTGCGCGCAACACCAACTTGGAAGGGACTCGATAGGTCGAAAACGGATGTCTTAATATAGTAGCCCCATGGCGAGAAGAAGCGGCGATTGGAAGAGCGGAAGTAGCAGGCAGAAGGTAGAGTAGAGACTAAAGTGACTGATAATGCTGAGGCACGGAGGTACTCTTCGGAGCCGTCTGTCTCAACCGCCGTCCTCCGTTTCCGGGCTCGTCGGGGGAGGTCCGCCTCTCTAAGTAGGATGGTGTAACTAGGTCCAGGTCAAGCGATGAAGACTTATGATCACGACCCCGGCCAATCTTTTTTTCTGGGGGATAGCAGGGAGCAGGGAAGTAGCGGCATCTCTCAATGAGCGGGTGTACGGAGAGGATCGAAGGATACATCTAGTATTACCTTCCAGAGAATCCTTTCGACCTTTGTGTATGCCCCGAGGAAGAAGCTGAGAGCACAGGATGACATGAGGGATGAGCAGGGTGATTGCGTGCGTTCCTACTGGGGAAGTAGTCCACGGATTTTACTGGGCTCATCCAGAAGACATTGTATCACAGACAGAATGGGAGAGTCTTGGACAGGGAGGGCCGCACACACACCATGACGCCCACTCGACCCACCAAGTTTGTGCATCGTCGTAGCTCTCTGGCCACGGCCAGCATCCTTCGTGGCGGCTCCTTCAGACAGATAGATCACCTCTGCTTCTGCCGGCAATCACACACCGACTGGGGACGCCCACAGGAGATTATCGCATCTTGGACAGACGAGTGCCCAAGGTTGGTACCCTGGAACCGTCTATCAGTTGAACCCCGAACAAACTCATCCCCATCAATTCTGGCGTTTGTGGCTTGACCTTGGACGATCGACAAAAATAGAAAAGCCCGCGGGCGGTCGTCTGCCGGCATGTCATAGGCCAAGCTCAGCACAAGAGAACCCCGAGCTGAAAGCCCAAGATCCCAAGCCCCAAGCCTCGCGCCCTCTGAAAAGCCCGAAACCTGCCAAAAGAGCCTGGACGCGTGTCCTGTGCTCCCCAGAGTAGCAGTCAGGCTGGGGTGCTCTGTTCAGCGACCCCGACCACGAAACGAATATCCCGTTGCTTGCTAGCACATCTACACGGGCATCCACTGTCAGGATATCTGCGAATACCGTCTTATGTCTACTAACCTGGGTCTCCAAAGAAAAACAGTACCCCTTTCCTCGACGGGTCTCACCTCATTAACCCACGTCCAAACCCTCGTCGCCCGCCCATCGCGCACTGCCCTTCGGCGTCATGATGGGCAGAAAGGATCGCCATCCCAGCCCTGCGCCGCCCAAGCTCCCTCTCCGGCCGGGCGAGAGATGCGCACAGTATTGCGCGTCTTGGTCAACCCCCGGCATCCATCCACAGTGATGCCGAGTCGTACGTATGTAGTAGTATCGAGTAGTCAGTGAGACCAAGACGCGCTGTGTTACTGTGCTTTTTGCCGCTGCTCGCGGGGCTTCCGCCGTCGATCGGAGGACCGGGAGCCACAAAGCGCCCGGAGAAGGACGGTTGGTTGACTGCCGCTGCCAAGCTGCGATGGGCGACTTGACTGCACTTCGCCACAAGACACTGCTCAGGCAGGCTGTGTACTGTGGTGCATCACTCAAGTTCCCGTCCGTTTAGTGGCTGATACCTTACATATCAGCTCTTGGTTTCGTCATCTTCTCGACTATTATCATTCTCCCGCTTCTTCCTTCTCTCGGCTTCCGAAATGAACGCCCATATCACCCCTGCAATTCCCAGCCCCAAAACCTCACAATGCCCTAGTAGTTTTCTACGAAAATACGAAGTCATAATTACTACTCTCATCTACTCCCAGCCTTCTGGTCACACCACGTGCACTTCTCACAAGGCTCCTTGTCTATCCTCTCCACCTCCACAGCAGCCTTCTCCTCTCCCTCTCCCCTCTTTATCTCCTCTCGAGTCCCTCGTGGGATTCCCTTATAGTGGATGCCTGAATCCTTCGCCCAAACACACCACTGAGGGAAATGGAACAATCGTCCGCCCTAGGGTTCAACTACCAGACCTAGGATCGTCATGTAATTAGCCACGAATCCCTCTCAATCCCTCGCCCGCTTTTCCTCCTGCCTAGATGTGCAGTATCCGCCCAGTTTCTTTCTCCTGCCATATGCGGCAGCGATGAGCACCATCTGGTCGCCTTCCTAGTCAAACAAGGCTGAAGCCAAGTAAGTCGTCGATCCTGACGTCGAGTGTAAACACCTGCGAGCAGCCAAGCCATCTTTGCCATCCTACTCAAACCAGCTGAGGTGTTCCTTGTTACATTTGTTCTTGTTTCGTTCAGTTGCCATTATCTTTCTAGTCCTCTAGCTTGAGCCACAATCCTCATTCCTCCCGGCTCCAGCAATATCGCCCGGTCCACCTATGTCGCCAGGATACATGGACTCCACGGCTGAAGGAACTCAATAAGTGCAATCCCACCAGTGACAGTGAAGCGACAATATTCACAGCTTACCATGCTCTCAATCTCCCACGCGTCGTCTATACCTTGTCCACCGCTTCTCCACCAATCCACGTAAATAGTAAGCCCAGACCTTGCTGCCGCCAGGTCGCCCAACAAGCGCGTCGAAAGAACCCCCTGCAACATGAGGCCATTCACGTCACTGACTTGGAAAATAGATCCAGGGCTGTCCGCCCCCACCGTTTCACGTTTTCGTAATACATGCCCATCTCTCCGCTCGAAAATATCGGGGGCCGTTTTCATCTGGAGCCGGCAGGAAACCAGATCCTTGCCGTGCCCAAAGGGGCTGAAGCAACATGCCCGAGGCGCGAATGGCTCATCTCAGAACAGGGGTTCCATGCTCTTTGCACTATCCTGCTTCGGCTTTGGATAAGACTCGGCCTTTACTAGACAAATATGAACTTGAGGGAATCGGGAAGTTTTCTTGCAGCCCAGGTGCTCGATCTTTGGCGAACTGTGTAACTGTTCACCCTCGGAAACAGAACAGCAGCCTTGACGTCTAACGTTATCCCTTTGCTGCTGCACCTAAGACAGGTTGGCCATACTGAGCCACTTTTTCAGCCTCTTCGTAATCCAATCGACCTTCTAGACCATCCGGGCTCTTCACAATCTAATCGCCCTTTTAGACTACTGAGATTATCTCTTCAATTTAATCGCCCTTCTGGACTATAAACATAATGACAATAATATAATATAATAACCAGGTGGCTGACTTCTGTACCTGATTGGCGCCCCACAGGACTACGCGATGCTTTTGTTTTAAAACTTACATGCAGCAAGCTTCCTGAACCTCTATGACTTAGAACTAAGTTTATGTAGAATTAAATAAAACGAGGTGAAAATTTAATCCACCTGGAGGAAGAATCTCTTCCATTCTGCTATTCCAATATCCATCATCTCCAGTCCGTGGCTGCAGACACATTCGCTCTGTACCATGTCTCCCGTCGCGATGGATGTGGCGACCGACCCCGAGTCGCCATCACCAATCACCAAGGCCGCTTCGTGGGCCTCACTGCCAGTTGAAGTACGCCAAACGATACTGAGCCTGGTGGGCATGCCCATCTCCGGGAGGCGATACGGCGGCGTGGACTCCCCAAAGGTGGCTCGGTTCGCTACAGTGTGCCGGGAATGGCAGGTCTTCTTCGAGACTTGTACATTTCGACGTCTTGTTCTTGATTCGGACTCTCTCGGCGAGTTTGATGCCGTCGTCAGACGACGTGACACTCGTTTGGGGAATATCCGAATACTTTGGCTTCGGGTTCGGCTCTCAGAGTACGAGTGTCCCGATTGTTATGAACCGGAGGACCAGGCAACACAGCGTTGGTATGTTGCGCATCCATATCTCCTACTCTGATACTGGTGTACCTCGGTGCTAATCAACCCTGGCAGCAACAACATGATATTCACAACGTGTATTCGGTCCCTACTGGGGACTCTCAAACTCTGGGACCCCGCGAGGCATGGGGCAGAGGGACTGGCACTGATGTTGTCTGCTTCCTCGCCCAGCGATACAGAGCATGGGTTTAACCGATGCGAAGTGAAGGACGGTTATCCATTTCACTACGCCGAAGACCTGGATCTTGCACCTGGCATGGTTGAATACCACCGGACGAACATTGCTAACCCGTCCAGCCGTAATTTTTACCCCGGCCGGCCTCGGTCGTTGTCCTGTGAGCGCGTCAAAAGGGTGCAGGGAACTCCGCTTTGTTTAGAACTACAAAGGGGTTAGCGAGGCCGCTTTATCAGTCACTACAATAGTTTTCCTTCTGTGCCCATGATTAAAGGACTGGTTATGCGCAGACAGTTTCGCAGGGAAATTCACGCACGGACACTGTCTTGGCTACTTGGTCGAAGCCTTGTGGCATTGGAGTGGTTCCGCTTCGAGAGGACTCTTTCCCTGGAGCCTCATAGTCAGCTTTCCTTTGATCGAGGTATGAAACGCGGACCAGTCTTTACGGCGAGTATCTGATGAAGCTAATGCCCCTTTCTCAGACTTCCAGTTGCACTTACTGCCCTCCCTGCCGAAAACATTGCGCCAGCTCTCCTTCACGCAGTGGGAAAACCCCGAAATTGAGCGCCGTGCTAGTATCGAGGAAATAGGATCTGAAATCTCTTCACATGCTCAAGTCTACCTGCCTCGGGAGATGGCAAAGCTTTCTCAGAGACTAGAACAGTTCTGCCCGCCGTGGCAGATGGGCACAGCTGCCTTTCTTCGGTCTATTATTGAACTGGGGGGATCACCTGAGATGCTTGAAAGCCCCCTAAAACGCATAAGCCTGCGTTGTTCGCTCCCAAGCTCAGACAGAAGCAGACAAGATTTCGGATCGCTGGTAATCCTTGCAGCCAAAGCGGCCCTGTCGCTTCCTCAACTGGTAGTCATGGAGCTTTGGGGTACCTGTCTTGACGGGGAGAAAAGCCGTGCATGCATCTTCCGTTACAGTGATGAAGACAGTCGAGCCAGTATCGTCTGGAGGAGCTCTGGGGAGACCATGGTAGCCCAGGCGCGGATTATCGCCAAGTGGAGCGACGTGGCCTAGAAACACTCGCATTCGACTCTCGCATACAACGTTGTCCCCTTTGCGGAGACGAAGGTAGAGATTTTCAAGTCTAATGGAACCTGCGTATATCGACATCTGCTGCTCAAAGATTTGGTGCTTGATCCAATTACGCAGGTAATCCTGGAGAACGAGCCTTATGAATGGAGCTTGGATGAGAAGAGCGATTCATCACAGCAAGGTGATCCTATGAATTCAAATCTCGCAAATCCAAATTCATTAGGTGGCAATACATTAATGAATAGCCCTGGACCGAATACCGACCTCGCGTCACTGTATGCGGATATCATGGCTTTCGAGGCTGGAATCAACACCTTTCTCCAGCAGTATTATGGGTAGTACAGCGTGACAATATATTCCGGAGAAACCTGTGGAGGAGCAGTGACTCTGGGAAACATTGCAACAGGTCAGGAGAGAGATTATCCTTGGACAAAGAACAACAAGGTAGCGCCGGTCTTCGTTTCTGGTGCTTTAAGCGTTGATGCTTTAGAGGATTTGGCGGCGTTGGCGGAGAGGGGCGTTCGCGTTGCAGAGGAAGGGAGCCTCTTGCACCGACGGCGGCTTAGGCGGCTGCAGGTGGAAAGGCTGTTGTCGTGGGTGCGGTGGGAGGATTTGTCGTAAACATCATTACAATATCCCTTAGAAGTATTCTTATCCCGCCCACTTCGTCTACCTTCCCGTGGCAGGCGGGAGAAACTCCTCGCGTGATTAACACCGAGGAGGCGAAAGACGAATAGATAGTGTTTGTCTCCAGACGTCCTCCATAGAGAAGCCTTTAACTTCTCTCATGAACTTGCTTATCATCTACAACGTGGAACCCCATCTCATCAGCGTCTATACAATTTTCAGTCGTAGACGAGCTGATTCTGTAGCTGTTTCTCCAGCTCGATGGTTGACTCCCTTCACAAACTTCAATTCCTGTCTCAAATCCGTATATCCACGATAGGAAAGCGCCAGAATATGAAGGACGTAGTTTCTGCCCCACCATCATCAACTCAGGGATGAAGGAGTCATACCTCCCGTTGAGCGATGGATGATGACCGTACTGCATTCTCGAGGCTTCGCCAACATGATATTTCACCTATCCGTCCGTTGGTCGTCATCTGGCACTTGGTCGCACTTCCTTCATATGCCCAAGTCCCTTCAGCAGCAGTGTGGGCAACGTCACGGTATGCCGAGAAGCAATTTGCTACCGGTTCAAGGTCAGAAATTTCGGCTTCTCGGTGGAAGAAACAAGGTATCAATGTGGCAAGATCCTAGAGTCCCCGAGCCATGAATCGATAAATACATATACTACACTCACCAACACGGTCCACATCTCTTTGACAGCACATGGTCCTAATCAAAACAATAAATCCTATATATATATATCGTACACTACTCGCCTGCCGTCACCTTGTTCGTTGTTCGATACTCCATCATTAGACCGTTGAATTCCCTCCTGACCCAGCCGCGCTTCATAATCTATGCCCGTCCCATCTAAGCCCCCTAGAACAGTTTGGTATCATTGAATTCAAATGACAACCTCGTCATCGTCCGGGTCCTCGATGCTTGTCCGCCTCTTCGCCTCCTTGACTTCCACTGCTTTCTTGTCATCTCCGTCCCCTGCTTCATCCCCAACACCCCCAGACCCGCCATCGTTAGACTGTCCTTCTCCCTCCTTCTCCGTCTTAGATAGCCCAAACGGCCAGAGGCCGCTTAGACCTCTTGTATTTCCCTCTTTCGCAGGGTTGACAGCTAGAGGTCGCAGAACGAGTTTGTGGTCATCCTCCGCCATGGCAAAGTCTCCAAACTCGTCATCATCATCGTCATCACGCTCATCATCCGACTCGTTACCATCCGTTGTTGTCGTTGTCGTTGTCGTCGTCTTGCCCTTAGTTCTCACCACTCCTCGCCACCAAGAACCCTGCTCTCCATCCTGTCCCTCATCATCATCGTCGAGGTCCTCCTCGGTGTCCGCAAACGGATCCGCGGGATTGTCATCATCGTCCTCGTTCTCATTGGCATGGTGAAGGGTGGCAGAAGACGATTCCGTGGCTTGGGTGTTCTTCTGGTGCATCGCCAACCTGGCCGCCAGTTGTAGCCTTGCCCTCGAGGGAGGGACGTTCAACGGCGGTGGGGCCGGGGGAGGAGGAGGCGGGACAGATGGCGGCTCCATAGATCCGCCCGCATTGCTAAGCGGCTCAGTGTAGGCTCGGAACTAAGACGGGAGTTAGTGAGACGGCCAACGAACGACAACGACACAAAGAAAGGTGAGTCGGCGGTGGACATCCTGTGTGAACTCTGCATCGCGGCATGATCCCCCATTCCATTTCTTCCTTCCGTATTCAGCCCCTAACTCTCTTCTTCCTCTGCCCGTCATACATCTATACATGCCCCTCGTATTTTCTCCGCAAGAGCTATCATGACAATGATTCATCCCACCCGTTCCACGCAACCCCGCAGCGCCTGCGATCTTTTGCTTAGGCCCATGCCTCGGACAGAAACTTTAAGAGATCCTTGAGAGGGACATCTTCAATTGCCACGAGGTCGTCGAGGTCCAGGCCGTCGCTTTGCCCATCCTTCACTGCGCTGGGGGCATTGGAAGATGCCTGTTCGTGTATCTCGTGTCGGGGTGTCCCTTTCTAAGGTTCATCCGTTGGTTTCGTAGCATGCTCGATCTGCTCCGCTCGGGCTTGGGGTTCCCCAGACAGCTCCACTGCATTAAACTGCGCCCCTTCGCCGCCAAAATCCATCGGCGAGTCCATGATAACATCCATGCCGGGTCCAGGCTCCGGGGAGTTTGCCCGAAGAGGTTCGGGGGAACCCATAATGATATCCTCGGGGGAGTCCACGTCCATCATGCCAGTTCGCCCAAAAGAATCCACGTCCGCGTCGTCACTGATATCTTCATTGGAATCACCACTTACCTCGGAATTCACGTCTTCGTCATCCCCTTCGCCGTCCTCGTCCTCTTCGTCGCTGCTGCTACCGAAGCCAGACATCAAAGTCCCGGCGCTGATAGTGAAAGGTCCAATACCGTTGCCGGACTCCTCGTTCAGCTCAATCCCGCCGTTAAGGCCCGCTTCCGCAAGGGCGCTTGACGAGTTGCCGGAATTTCCACCCAAACCAGACAAGCCGACGCCGGCCAGTCCGCTGCCGCCCATGGCTCGGTTGCCCAAGGCCGCATCCGGGCGTACACCACCGAGA
This sequence comes from Neonectria magnoliae, assembly GCA_037954305.1. Taxonomy (NCBI): domain Eukaryota; kingdom Fungi; phylum Ascomycota; class Sordariomycetes; order Hypocreales; family Nectriaceae; genus Neonectria; species Neonectria magnoliae. Next base: position 149,310 of record JAZAVK010000069.1, on the reverse strand, counting down.
ATGGCATTATCTCTCTCGCGGGTCTCCGCCAATGCGCCTTCGACGTAGTTGATCCACTCCTGGCTCATAACACTGTCGAGGACTGCCTCAGACAGCAGCTCCGGTGGGTGTCGCTCAGTAAACTTGACCACTTCCTCGGCAATGAGGGTGAGGTGACCCATGTATCCCATGCGGGTCTTCGTCTTGGCCTGAGATTCGTCGCTGGCCTGCTGGCCGTTGATGATGGCGCTCGTAATGTCCGCTGCTTCAAAAAGGGAAACGGCTAGGTTAGGGTTGTAACCACGGTCCATAGGGCCGTTGAAGACCTGTTGAACAATGTCGTAGACTACATTGTGCAAGAAGTTGTTCCATGGATATCCAAAAAAGAATGACTGGCTGGTTAGAACAGCACAAAGAGGCAGTGAACAGGACTCACCAAAATTGTTGGCACAACACGGTACTCGACAAACTGCATCTTTAGGTAGTCTCCTACAACTGGCTGTGCACCAGTAGACTCTGTGGATTGGTCCTCGGTGGACGGAGGTGGGATGTCCACTGGGACTGTCTTCGCCTCAATGGGGGCGTCCTTAGATTCCTTACTCAAGAGGGTATCGACTCGTGTCTCGGCTGCCTGAGGGGGTCTATCGGCCCCAGACTCGGGCGGTGGCGGGGCGGAGAATAACGGCGCCGGAGTGTCCTCGGGGTGTGGCAGTAAGACATCCGTTTTCGAGGCCGGGTCCATCTCAGCTGGAGCGTTTGTGGACTCGGTCTTGGTTTCGGGCTCAGAGGGCGCTGGGATCAAGACAACCGAAGAGCTCGATTCATCATCAGTCGCAGCCTTCTCAGTGGTGACCCCTTGTGTCTTGGAGGGGTTGATAGGGTCCAGGACGGGATCTTCGGGTTTTTGCTCAGCGGCCTCCGACTCGGCAGGCTTTTCAGATGAGGCAGGCTCAGCAGCCTTAGGCTTGGTGGGTGATAGAGGAGCAACCATCAACTCCGCCTCTTCGAACTGAGGCGCGCTGGTTTGACCGGGGCCAACGGCAGATACAAGACGGCTGAGGGGCTCGTCCACAAAGTCATCCTCATCTTTTGCAGAAGGACCTGGCTGAATGTCGACCTCGGCCTTGACAAACTCGTGGGAAGTGTCCTCGCTCATTTCTTTGCTCGGCTCTACCTCCTCAAATCCATCGTCGTCGGCGTTGGTCACCTCGAGACGCCGGGTCTCCTCGGGGGCAGCGTGGGGTCGTCGCATGGTGAGATCATCGGCTGAGGCATCTTCCTCTTTGAGCGGGGTAAGCTTTCCTTCGTCCCGCAGTCGGCGTCGTTGGGTGTCTCGCACTGCAATCAGCTCCTCCGAGCCCGGCTCGTTCAAGAGCCCCATATTGCTGCAGTGTAGTAGCTCTGCCATCAGCTCGCAGGTCTTGAAGCGATCAAAACCCAGAGGCTCCAGTTTCTCGCCGAATGTTGAGTCAATCTTGTTCTTATGAGAAGGAGCCTGCATAATCAAGCTCATAAACTTTGGCACGTTCTGGGCAAACAACCGGAGAAGAGTTCCGAGATAGATGGGGTCGCGGCTGGACGGGACAACAGCATTGGCTTCGGAGCCCATGTCTGGATCGTAGTCGGAGTTGTTCTTTCGAATAACCTCGATGATGATGCCGACACCGACAGTGAGGGGGTTGCCGCCACCCAGCATATACTGGACAAGCTGCTCAACACAGGGCTTAGAGACCAGTTGTCGGGTCAGCTCATTGGGGCCGATGCACTGCTGCTCGTTTTGGGAGGCGTTGGCGGAAATGGTGATGATAGCCTTGATGAAGTCGCCTGCAGCGGTCTGAACAACCCAGTTGTTCTTGGGGCTGAGACATGAGAGCAGGGTCGGAATGATGTCCTTGGAGTAGAGCCACTATGACAGATTGGTTAGCCGAATGCGACATGATGAGGGGATGTACATACCTCGACGACACCTTGACCACCATCGCTGCGATCGAGGGCAATAATCTTGAGAAGAAGGTCCATTACCATGGGGCATTCGACATGCCTGAGCAGGTCGGGGACGGCGTCGGGAAGACTCATCAAGAGCTCCATCATGTCCTCCGTCTTCTTCTCAAACAGAGACTCGTTCACCTTTGTGAAGTAGCTCGCCTGGAGAGGGTCGAGCGGGGCAGGGCGTGAGAGGAACTTCCAGAAGTCCCGGATCAGCTGGCGGTTCTCGGCGAGAGCCTCGTAGATCGACCAGGTGTCAGAGCTGAGGACCTCGCAAGCGACAAAGGCATAGCGGTTGCGCTTCTTCTCCGTCTCCTCCTCCTCATCGAGGCCGGGGTCGGTGGCACGGGAGGAGGCACGCGGTCGGGAAAATGGCAAAAGGCGGTTCTTGGCCTTGGCATCGTCGTCCTCGGTAGCGGCAGCGGCAGCGGCGGTATCATCTTGGTCTGCGGAGGGGACGGAGACCTTGGGGGCTTCTAGTTTGGGGGCGACGACATATTCGAGCAGGTTCTCGAGAACCTTGTCCTCTCGGAGGTACTCGATGAGTTTTGTGTTGTGCTGCTTGAGCTCCTGGATCAGGTCGCTCTCGTCGAGCAGTTCCTCGAGGGTGAAGTCGGGTTTGTCGAGGATGGTGTCGATTGTGGAGATGTTGGCGAAGCCGCCAAACCTCCAAAACATGGTGACGGAACTAAGCCGCGGCGCCGAACGAGCAGCACCGGGACGTGAGGCTGGGGAGGTGAAAGATAAGTCGGGGGGGGATGTCGAGATGAACGGATCATGTAATCAAAACACGGTCGGGTATGCGGGAGGATTAGGCGGGCTGGTGGTTGGCGATTGGGGTTGGCGGTTGGTAGGCGGCCAGGCGGAGGGGCGGAGAGGCCCAAAGGCGGACAGTGGTGAGGTTGAGTCAAGAGGGGGGGTGATGCGGAGTCGCAGAGGAAGATGCGATGCGCGAGAGAAGCAGCGAGAAACAGTAGAGAGGCCCGTCTATGGCATTCCGGAATGCCTGGGGCAAGATGCGTCGCCTGAGGGAGCTTCGCTGAGAGGGAGGAGGTCGCGCGGGCGCGGATCGCGGGTCGCGGGTGGCCTGGTGATGGTGAGAAAGTGTGAGGGTGAGTAACCAGTCAAGGCGAGGATGAGATAGTGTAGGGCAGCGGTGATGTCAGCCTTTCGCTTTGCGGCGAGAGAGGAGTGGGAGCGGGCGGATCAGTGAGTGGCAGGGCAGCGAGAGAGTGTGTGGCCCAGTGGGTGGTGGTGGGCGGGAGGGCGGATGCGAGCGGCAACGGCGACGAGTAGAGTAGCGGCGGCTACAGCAGCAGCAGCAACAGCAGTAGCAACAGTGCTAGCCTGAGTGTGTATGATCAGAGGCGTCCAGTCGCGCCCGGGCGCCAGTTTCGTCGAGGGATGGAGGAGATAGATAGTGAGAGTGGCGCCGAGGGGCAGAAAGGGCTGCAGCACCTAACACACACACATGGGACGGAGGCCCGCACAAATGCGACACGCACAGGGCCAAGGCGATATTGGCACCGCCCGAAGTGGAGAGACAGGCCTACCAGGCAGTGCTTTGCAGACGGCGGCTGGTCGATCAGGGGCGGATACAGCGGCTCTGATGGACTCGAGTCTTCAAAGCAAGGCCGTAACGCCAGCGCCGGAGCTGTTCTCGTCGTCGTAGCAGCCGAGCCGTAGGCGCTTGGGCTGGCGAGCCAAAGTTGTCGAGGACGCCTAGAGCTGCTCGGGAGCCTGAATCCGGAAGCCGGGGTGGTGCGCGTGTCCCCGCGTGCGTGTGCGCATGTGCGTGCTTGCGTCGCGTGCGTGGTGCCAGTGCGGCGAAGAATTGACTTGGGTGTGGGGAGGGGAGAAATGGCGGGGGCACTCAGGGCGACAGAAAAAAACAGGAGAGAGGGGGAGGGGAAGGAAGAGAGGGACGTAAGAGAGGGACGTAAATAGGTACCTGTGAGCGAAGAAGTTGCGGTGATTGCACGTAGATTCAAAGGCGGGGGGAACAGTGGAAGAGAGACAGAGAGACAGACACGGAGATGCACACCGAGTCTACCAGAGAGCGAGCTCCTGCTTGTTGGTCTCGGCTTCGGTCTGGGGAGGGAATGGACGGATGCAGAATTGAAATGCTGAGGAATGGGTGTGGACAGTCTATACTGCAGGTGGTCAGCGCATAATAGTAGTGAGGTGCCCACAGTTAGGAATTGGGAATTGGGAATTGGGCTGTCACCACTCACTCACTCACTCAACTGCGTCGCCTCGTGCGGGATGGGCCACGAGCGTCTCAGCCTCTTGACTGACTCTTTTATGTGAGGGTTGCCGTGTAGAATGTTCTGCAACTGTATCTTCCATGGCTGTCTCACTAAGTCGTATCCAGGTGTCGAAACCCAGACGACCCTAATAAAAAGCAATGAAAGCCTCAGCAACTTATGCTACCCCGGGGCGTCACGAACAACAACTCAACTGAATTGATTAGCTAGTGGTCTCAATTCACAGCTCATACCATTTCAGAAACACATCTGTGCCTTCGACGCCACCCAACTCTCTCTCCGCAATTGAGCTGCCTCGGCCGCAGTTGACGGCAATCCAAGTACTTGCTTGAATAAAGAGGAAGATGCTCAAACTTACACCATGAAATCCTCCAGATTAGACCTTTTGTGCTATCAACCCGAGACGCGCCCTGCAAGTTCTATTCTAGATTGTCCATGACGGATCTACCCGGTCAACAAGGTCGGCCACCAGCTCTTTCCATCTCATCACAGACAGACCCCTTCTGCAACCCCCGACTGCCACGTTTTCCGCGCATGCCGCTTTCATAGAGTGGAGGCCCAGACCTCACGTGGCGTAGCTCACTGGGTAGTCTATGTCTCACAGAAGATCAAAGACGGGACGGGGGATGGCCTGTTAGTGGCTGGATCAATGGTCGGCCCAGCCAGCCGTGACAGGATAAACTTCGGGCCATCTAACATTCAAGTAGAGCTGACATGTGAATATCCACATTGCGTTCAAGAAACGCTATGCTGGGAGTAGTTATATTGCTGGATGTAGTTATTGCTGGGTGCACCAACTACGTACACTGACAAGTGTATCAATAAACATACCAAATTAATTCAGTGCCATAACCACAAAGTAATTCTAATAAAATCCATTGATTACCAACTATAGAAAGATGAGCTAAAGCTATGAACCTATTGGTGCACGTAGCAAAAGTTGTTAATGCTCCTGAGCACCAAATAAACTGACTGGCTGAGCAAAGAATTGCTCTCGAGATGACGGTTGTCTAGTATCGTCCAACAAAATCCTCATCATTATGGATTGAACGAGTATTTGTAGGCTATGGATCCTGCCCTGTAATGCTGCACACTCAAGTCTTACTGCGAAGCGAAGTTCTAAATGCCAAACGAATTAGACAACAGAGGTCGGAGGTATGGGAACCAGATATCCTGGCCATTTGTCATTGTCGGGGGCCTTGTACGTCTCCATGTAGGTAGAAACCAGAGATAAACAGTCCATTCACAAGCCAACATCGTTCTCAAGCGTGTCACATCACACTGGAAAGATGTCTTCAAGAATCGTACTATCCGATACATGTATTATCGAAGCATTGTATCTAATCTAACATCACACGTGTATTCTTCCAGCTACACTACAAGCTCTTGTGTTCGCCAGCAAATGCAAAAGGGAATGGAGATAAGTAAGGATAAAAGTAAGAAAGGAATGCGCTAAAAATTCTAATAAATCAGAAGGTACCAAAAAAAAAAAGAGGGAAAAGTCAAGGGCCCTGTCCCGATATCGCTTGCCAAGTAAACCATGCGTCTCACACTCGTACATATTCGTTTTCGCCGTTCCGAGGATCCTGCAACTTCACGCGGCGCCATTATACGCCAGCACGTTGGGACTGCCCTTGCCAGCCCCGATCACCTTGCCCATGGTGGCAAGGTTCTTAATCCGCTTGATGACCGTCGCGGGCATGACGATAGACTCCAAGCCGCGGATATACAGCGCCAGGCCGGCGACGTGTGGGCAGGCCATGCTGGTGCCGCTCATGGTGGCGATGGCCGACTTGCTAGAGATGCCCAGGCTAGTGATAGCGACGCCCGGCGCCCAGACGTCGATCACGGGGCCGTAGTTGGAGAAGCTGGCGCGGTTGTTGCTCCTGTCGATGGCGCCGACCGTCAGCGCGCTGGCCGCGGAGGCGGGAGACGACAAGCTGGCGTCGACGTTGCTGTTGCCCGCGGCCGCCGTCACGAGGATGCCCATCTTATAGGCAGCGTCGACGGCGGCGTTGAAGGCAGCCGACTTGCTTCCACCCAGCGACATGGAGATGACCGACTTAGCAGCACGGCCGGGTGTGTTGGTGATGTTGGAGACCGCCCACTGGAAGCCATCGAGGACGATGTCGGTGGTAGACTGGATCGGCATGTTAGTAACCTCAACTATATCCTGCCCGGAATGGCGTCAACTCACGCTCGCTCCGTCGAGGACCTTGACAGCCATGATGTTAGCCTTCTTGGCAACACCGTAGGTCTTGGCGGCGATGATGCCCGCGCAGTGCGTGCCGTGACCGTTGACGTCGGCGAACTTAGTCTTAGGCACGGCGTTGTATCCGAGGAATGCTCGGCCCTCGAACTCGGCGTGCCCCGTGAAGACGCCCGTGTCGACGACGTAGGCCCACGTGCCCTGGCCAGCCGACTTCTCGTAGACGTAGTCGCTCGACCCGGGTTCGCGGTGGGAGATGGTGCTAAGACCCCACGGAGACGCAGGTTGGGTGATTTTACTCTGGTAGATCTCGATGACCCGGACTGGTTCAATGGAGAGGACCTGTTTTGGAGGCGTTAGGGCCGGGGACTGGAATGCAAGCAGCGTGGTCTGGCCTACCATAGACCACATTTGGAGGGGGGGGATAGGGAGAAAAGAAGACAGAATGGCAGACAACGTACCTCGTCACTGTTCTTGATCTGCTTGATAGTATCTTTATCAAACTCGCCCGAGTATCCCTTGAAGGTATCAGACCACACCTTATCCACACCCGCCTCCGTAGCACCATCACGACGGCTCAGGCTACGGGCATGGATGTCGCCAACCCAGCCGAGATGGTCCTCGAGCCTGGGAGGGGCGACGTCGGGCTTTATGGTGACGATGTACTTGCCCTTGACGATGTCGCCGATGGCGTGGGTCGACACCGGAGCGGGACGGCCCAGCACGGATGTAATGGCGGCAGCGAGGAGCAGCAAGGAGTACATATTGGGCTTCGTTGTTTTCCTTCTTTCCTGTTCGTGTGATAGAGATAGTAATGAAAGACTGGGGTGAATCCGGGGGACCTGTACAAGGCTTTTTGGCTTGATATCAAGTCAGGAGGGAGTGATAGTCAAGGCTGTAGTTAGATGCTGGAGATCTGAGAAAGATTCCGTCAACATGAAGTGTCCCAGGCAGTCTTTATACGAGTTGACCTTAAAGGCCCATCATCGATGCCTCTGTACGCAAAAGCCCCAAGCCTGCTCGTCACTTCGGCCGGTCTGAACGCCCTTTGCCCCCGGCTCCGCGGCGCCCATCGCCGCGACGCTACCAAGTGCCGTGACGTGCCAACACGCTTCCCCGTCGTCGAGTCAAGAAGCCGGCGATGCCATTCGCAGACCTCCTCAGCATCGGCACAGAACGAGTCGTGCAAGCGCCTCTCCAAATTTGCCCATGGAAACCTTGCACACACACCCCCTCCCAAGTCTGGGTCAGGCGGTGGTCGATCTGTCAAACTCGAAGCTCCCGGACACTTGCCATTCACATCGGGTGTTGGTGACAACGAGCAACCTTTGCGCCAGGCTCGAGACGTGGACGAGAAAGGAACAGCTCCGGCTCGTCGCGGTCCCAATCGGGCAGATGGCTTTTATTCGCTGCTTGCGTTACGTCACTCCAGCAACCAACAGGCCCAATTGGGAGAGGGAGGATTGCAGCTGGTGTGAAATGTGGATGCCACATGCGGCGCCGCCGTCGGGAGCATTTGACACTTGCCGCAGTGCTCCGGGCTGTCGGGCCCGATTCGAGGGACAACCCACAACCAACATTGATCGATACCGATATTTTACCGAGTCAACGTCTTGGAAAGCTAGATAGAGTTAAACGGGACAGTTTGAATTCATTATCTTGTTCGTGTGACACCGCACCCGCAGATCAACCGACCGGCAACTCGGAGACGCCTTCGGGCAAGCCTTCGGACGACCCTTCCAGAATGCGTTAGTTCAATATTGCTCTCGATCCTAGAGTATAGACACTCCGAAGCTGAAGAGTCACTCTCAATACCGCCGAGACACTCGGCAGTGACAAGATATCTCGGCACTGGTTGATTCCGTCGTAATTTCAAATACTACCATTATCCGATGGTGTGGATGACCCCGTTTCTCTCAGTCAAGCCTCAACTTGCTTCCATCAAATTCTATCCCCTATTCCCAGCCAGGTCTGGCGTCGACTGTTTAACAGAAAAAAGCCATCCACGTCATGCTCCAGCTAGTAGCTCGCATGCTCTCAGCTAGCATACCCTCACGCTCCAGCAACTGCATTCCCCATCACATTCAGGCCCTTGTCAAACTCGCCCCTAACGCCTCTTGTTTCGGCAACGTCCAGGGGCAGAATCAACCTCCACCAGCCGTACCACTCCGCCACCTCGCTCAAGTCGGCGTCGTCGAGCGCCAGCCACTGCTCTAGCTTTTCGTGCCACATGGGGAACATGTGCTGTACCAGAACTTCGGCTACCTTTCTTGTCCCCAGCATCGGCGTCCACCTGAGAATGCCTGTCAAGACAGGTAGGTAGGGCTCTTGATCAGCAGGATCGACGCGAAAGTTGGTACGCATATATTTGCCCATAGACGGGAGGACGTGTGACATGACCAGAGGCCGCCATTGGCTCCCGAGCACCTTCTCCCACTGTGTGAGTCCCGGAAAGAGGCCTCGCTCGAATTCCCACGAGTCAATGAGCTGCCTAAACTTTCTTTTCACATCAGCCACCAAACCCGTGCCCTTGGGATCCAAGTGGTAGGACGGTAGATACTGGAGCCAGGGGAACAACCAGATGTGGGGGAGGTGATGACTTTGCCTCCTCCTTTTTGGGTTCCAGTCCGATACTGCCGTCTCCAGCTTGCGGGTGATATTATTGATGAACTGCGCCCGCACAAAGGGCGGCAGTAGTTCATTCCAAGCCTCCAGAATATTAAGCATCGGGGTGGGATCGAAGATGTCCCAAGACCGAACCGCTACCAGCGCCTTGGGTAGCCAGTTCTTGTACATCATGCTCTCATAAGCTGTGGTTGATTTGTGGTGGCTTCGATAGACATCGTCGGTGCTGACTTCCGAGGAATCCCACTTCCCGACCGAGTTGTGTTTGCCGTCCGTTGGCATCAAAAGACCAACAATGCCTTTAAGGTCCGAGGCGAACCTTGTTGGTTGTGTTAGGGGGTCCCAATCGGCTGCTCGTAGGAAAGGATGAACCGCCGCAACTGCAATGTCGGCAACCTCAGCTTGCGCCACTCCGAGCTCAAGAGCTTTCTGGAGGCAGTGGATAAGCTGGTCCCAGTCAGCTGTAGCAAGCTCGCTAGTGACAAGGCCTGAAAAGACCTGCAGCCTCTCAAGATCCGAGCGCAGGTCGTCCATCTCTTGCTCTTTTTCCTTTAACTCCAGGTCAATCCACGTCTTTCGCTCCTCCAAGCTTTTCCACTCGTCAGAAAAGGCAAGAAGGTCTGCTTGCGCCCGTTTGACAAGCTTCCTTGCCTCTATCACCTCAGTTGACTCCGGTGTAGCTGTACCGGTTGTGGGTGTCATGATTCCGCTTGTCGACGTCAACATCTTGCTTCCCGGGCCGGTCATATCGAGGATGGGGGCGAAAGCATCAGGAATGTGGAGGCCAGGTGCAGCAGCCTTTAGCTCCTCCGCCGTAAGGTACTTGGCCTTTTGGCGCCTTGGAGTGCTGGTGGCGCTATCAAAGGCGCTTCCAATTGTCTTTCCCTTGGCCGTTTTGCGCCTTCTCTTCTTCTTCTCCTCTTCGTCCGAGTCCACGACGACTTCTCCGCGGAGTTCGGCTTGTCGCTTCTCCTCCTGTCGTTCCTGTCGCGATTTTTCTTTGACGGCGCCTAAACCGGCACCCTGCGGTCGTAAATTGGCCTCGATAATAACGTTTCGACCTTGGCCTTCCTTGCCGAGACCTTGCCCCTCTTGGTAGCCCATCTTTGCCATCATTCTCGCACCAAATGATTTGGCGTTTACCTTTCCCTTGGCACTAAAAGCACTGGGTTGAGGCTTATTCCGTGGCGTCGGGCTGCCATCGTCCCTCGGTTCCTTCAAAACGGGCTGGCGTGAGGATGATGGGACGAATCCCATACCCAAGGGATTCTTGCCGTTAAACTTTGTCCGAAAAGCTGGGTGGGAGGGGGCATCGCCGCTAGGATCTTGCTGGGGATCCTGCGAGTTGCCGAACCGACCCATCGTGGGCACTGCGCCACCAAACCCGAGTCCTGCACCGCCGAACCCCAGTCCAACGTCTCCCTCGTCTTCATCGTTGTCGTCATCGTCCTCGTCCTCGTCCTGCCGTATTGCCGTAGCCCCAAGAACTGGCCCGGCGCCTTCAGAATCGGTATCGGCTTGATCTTGCCCGTCAGCCTCGCTGTCCTCTCCATCACCGGCGCCCGTTGTGACGAAGCTCATTCCTTTACTCCTAAGCGTCTTGCGCTTCCATTTTCTCGCTGGACCTTCGTCTTCGCTGTCGGACCCGAAGATGCCTAGCGCGGCCTTTTCCTTGTTGTTTCCTCCTAACCGACGTCGTTTCCGTGGATTCGCATCGCCGAAATCGTTGTCGCCATCGAGTCCTGGCACAAGGTAGTCGTCTTCAGATTCGGAAGCCGACGAAGAGTAGTCGGCGGCGGTCGCCTTGGTGAGGCGCGAAGGGTCAAAAGAGGGTCTTGAGGAGCCGTTCATGATGCTGGTCGCTTATTGGGAGCAAGACATTGGATTGAGAAGGTGACTGTGCCAGAGCGTCCGCGTTTATCGCCGAGAGTTGTGAATCGTCGCGAGGACGTCGTATTGACAGGCAGGAGCAGACAGGCAGGCATGACGATGGTTTGGATTTTGGGATTGTTCTCTTATCTCCACGTGACCGACGTCAGTGCTTTGAGCTGCATCTCGGGCTGATCACAAGCAGCCGTGGCAGCATCAAGGTATGCATGAAGTGGCATCTTCTACCAATGAAGGGCTTACAAATGAGAACCGCCGTGCATACATATTGTCCAAAAGCAGCGCTGCCGAGATCCCTACCGCTGGCTTCATGGCCAACCTCGACGTCATGTTAAGTAGTGAGTCCAGCCCGTTCAGCCCAGAGAACATAACATACTTCCGCAGCAAGTTAGCCATTGGTAACCGTAAAAAACGAGCAAAAATGGGAGAGGCATGATGTTTCGAGAGATTTATGTAGGTTATAGCATGTGCTTGTGTTTTTCCCATTACTGTCGTGGAATTTTGCAAGTCATCTCTGTCTCAGTCGTTGTATTGATGCAAGGTACATACATCGCTGTGTTGTGGCTTGGACCTTGTTTCTGGGGCAATCAAATGGCAACCTGGGCGACGATTGGGCGTCAACAATGATATGGAAGTCACCTGCAAAACAACGCATCAGGCCCACGAATACCAGAATAATTACAGTGGTGATGATCCAGATGCCAACAAGCCTGTTTTTCTTCCATACACAATTACGGTTTCCTTGAATCATTCTTGTGCCAACACAAGACGCCGAATAGTTAACACCGCCCTCCCATCACCACTAGCCCGCCTACTTACCCTACGCCGCTACTGTACAAAAATTGTAGGTACCTCGTCATTCACCAAAACTTGGTCGGGTTCCGTGTACCTTCATTCAATCAAGAAAGACCCCTCGCCCCTGCATCAGGTGACGGCACTTGTTGGCTTTCCCCTCCACCCACAAACGAAGTCATCGCGTCTCGTCCCTACGACGAGGATTCCAGTGGCAGTCGCAACAAGCTGATACTTTGGACCTTTTGCTGTATTCCTGGACTTGACTCGAACTTTCCTTCCCGCAGAGCTCTTGCTGACTGTGCGCTTCGCGCTTGCTTGCTTGTAGAAGGACCGACCGACTTCCTTTGTTTCCTGCTGCTGCCAGTTCTCGACGCAACAGCCCGGCTTTCTTTGTCGCTGATACCCATTCCCTCGCCGGCGCATTCACATCCTCGGTATGTAACGTTATCCCACTTCCAGCGTTGCCCGCTGGCTTCACACCCCAGACGACGTCTGGCTTTGGTTGTTTGCCTCCAGCATCGCGCCTGCATCATGAAGCCGTCGAGACTCTCGCGTGCGTTCCAGAAGCTGATTGCCCGTGTAGCCAAGCTTGTTAAACCATCCAAGAAGCGCCCTTCTGGCTACGAACGATTCCCGCTCTCGACATCGAAACCCTACCCTTCCCATCCCAGCGCCATAATCATGGCAGACCAAGAAGAAGACTTCAGCTCTATTCCTTTGCCTGACCGCTTTACTCACAAGGTTTGCTGCTTGTCGCCTGTCCCCTTAATGGTAACTGACGACTTTGTATAGGTCTGGAAGGTTAGAAAAGCAGCCTACGAAGAGGCCGCCAAGCAGTTCTCCGTCTCACCCGACGAGTCCGATCCATGCTTCCGACCGTTTCTCAACGACTCCGGCTTATGGAAGTCTGCCGTTACTGACTCCAATGTCGCCGCCCAACAAGATGCCATCATTGCACTGTGTGCGTTCCTGAAGTTCGGTGGTCGAGAATGCGGCGTAAGGACGCGGGGGCACACCGTCACGCCCATGGTCGAAAAGTGTCTCTCCTCTACCCGCGCGGCGATCAAGCAGAACGCGATCGAGGCCATCCTTCTCTACATCGAGCTTGACGTCTCCGCACCTGTCATCGAGGAGATGCTCCCTGGACTGTCTAACAAGGTCCCCAAGAATGTGGCCGCGACACTACATTGTCTTACCCAGGTCTTTCACAACTATGGCTGCAAGATTGTGGACCCCAAGCCAGTTCTCAAGGCACTTCCCAAGGCCTTTGGTGCTGCAGACAAGAATATCCGAGCCGAGGCAACAACTCTGACTGTGGAACTTTACCGATGGCTGCGGGAGGCGATGAAGCCCATGTTCTGGAGCGAGCTGAAACCTACCCAGCAGACCGATTTGGAGGCACAATTCGAGAAGATCAAATCCGACCCACCGCCTAAACAGGAGCGCCTCCTTCGCTCACAGCAGGAGGCTATTGCCAACGCACCAGCCGGAGGGGAAGACGGTGGCGAGGAATATGATGAAGAGGAGGATGCCGTGGAGGTGGATTCGTTCGACCTGGCCGAACCCCAAGATATCAGCAAGAAGATCCCCCCGAACTTTAGCGACATGCTGGCATCGTCGAAGTGGAAGGACCGCAAGGAGGCCGTCGATGGCCTGCATCAAGCCCTGAACGTTCCCCGCATCAAAGACAGCGATTTCAACGAAATTAGCCGAGGACTGGCCAAGTGCATGAAGGACGCCAACGTGGCTGTTGTTACCCAGGCGGCGCTGTGCATCGAGGCTTTGGCCAAGGGTCTGCGAAAAGGCTTCGCCAAGTACAGGGCCGTTGTCATGCAGCCCATCATGGATCGCTTGAAGGAGAAGAAGGTGACTGTTGCTGATGCTCTTGGTGCCGCCCTCGACGCCGTGTTCGGCTCCACCGACCTTACCGAGTGTCTCGAGGACATCACGACGTACCTGGGCAACAAAAACCCCCAGGTCAAGGAGGGCACTATGAAGTTCCTCATTCGATGCCTGCGAACAACGCGGGATGTACCCAGCAAGCAGGAGATTGCTATCATTTGCGAGTCTGGAAAGAAGCTCCTTTCCGAGTCCAGTCCCGCCCTTCGAGATGGTGGCGCTGAAATCCTAGGTACTATCATGAAGATTATTGGCGAGAGAGCTATGACACCTCAACTCGAGGGCCTAGACGACATCCGAAAGAACAAGGTCAAGGAGTTCTTCGAAACGGCCGAGGTGAAGGCCAAGGAAAAGCCCAAGCCCCCTCCAAAGGCAGCAGCCCCTCCACCAAAGAAAGTGATTGGAGGGAGGAAGGTTGTGGGCAAAAAGGCTCCCGCCGCTGCGGCTCCTCCGGCAGAGGCACCGCTTGCCCCTCAAGTAACACCACGAGCCGGCCCTGCCAGGCTTGGAATGCCGAAACCGGGCATCGGCGGGTTGAAGGCCCCTCAGAAGCGAACTATAGGCGGTTCTGGAGTCGCATCTCCCCGCCGCGCCGCAGGGGCCCCAGTGATGCCTTCAGATGATGATCCAGCACCCCCGCCACAGCCGCGCCTCGGTCTCTCTCGTGGACTGGCCGGGCGATCGCTCGCGAAGCCGGCGGTCGCCCCTGCTCAGCTCCCTCCCTCTTCGCCGCCTCCATCTAGTGGTTTGACTGCTGTGGAACGAGCTGAGCTCGAGGAGCTGCGGGCTGCCAATGACCGACTTACCCGACAGGTCGATGAAATGCGACAGGAGCGCAGCAAGTTCATGTCGGAAATTCAGGAACTCAAGAACCAGAATGCTGGATTAATTGAGGACCACACGAGGGATGTGCTGAGCATCAAGGCCAAGGAGACACAGCTTGTTCGCGCAAGGAGTGATGCAGAGGCTACCGAGCAAGTAAACGACAGACTCAGGCGCGAGTTGGAACGCCTTAAGAAGGCGTTGAGTCGAGCCGAGGGGTTGGGCGCTTCCTCTGGTGGTATGGGTAGTCCAGGTAAGTCATGACTGCTGTCAACCTGACTAATACTGACACTATCAGGCGGCTTTGCATCACCTTCCCACGACGATGTCTATCGCGACCACAGCTCCGCATCGGCTAACCGCCACCGGATGAGCATCACGAGCACCATGTCGGAAGAAAAAGAGAATGGCGAGATGATGAACCCCCGAAGCAAGCTCAGCCCCGAGCTGAGATATGCTGGCAGCAATCCATCCTCAGGGCGCGGTTCTCCCGCCAGAGGTTTTAGGAGTGCACCATCTCGGGAAGACGACTACGGCTCGTCAAATTTGCAACGACCCATGTCGTCGTTGCCTCAACCAGCGGGTAACGGAGTTGAGAGCTGGAGGAGAGCAGCCGAGGTAACGAGCCAGCTGAAGGCCCGAATTGAACAGATGAAGGTGCGTTGACAAGGTTCCTTTGCTTACCTTTGGGTTACTGACAAACTGGCAGGCTAAGCAAGCATATGCTCGACCTTAAGGACGGGGCGGTTTCAGTCACAACGAAGCACCTGGGAGCTGGCGCATCTAGGGTTCGATTCGACCTAGTTTTGGGGTGCATTTTCACGGCGTTGGCTCATACCACCACTGCTTGCTTCGAGGGGGGCACCATAGAATTATACTTCGCTTGATGGCCATTTGAGGGTTCTATGATGGCGCACCCGGAAAAGGGTTCGAGATAGTTTGTTTAATGCATGAAGTTGATGACCAATGCTTTGCCTGTGATGCCGTGTGCTATCTGTCTATTCCTCCACGGGCTCGGCCAAAACCTGCTCCGATAGTATGGTGTCGAAGTAGCTTCTGACCTCGACAATCTTGCCTTGGTCATTGAACCGAGTCAACCACACATTTTCGTTGTTGTCCAACCCAGTGCGCCGCGTCGCCTCATCCAAAACCTCAACGCAAGCCCACCACCCGTCCTCTGCCCTCTCTCCGTCCACCACAACCCTCGTCACGACGAACTTGATGGGCGCGACGAGCCTTTTCTCGAGATGGTTGAAGGATGCCTCGTTATGTTCCCAGAGGCTGTGCCAGGTGCCGACGAGCGAGTGGGCGCGGCCGGCGATGGTCCATTTGACGTCGGGGACGACGTATTCCGAGAAGAAGGCGTTGCGGAGCGCGAGGTCTTCTGTTTTTTTGGAGGGGCTCAAAGGCTTTGAGGATGTAGGTTCGGGTTAACTTGAAGCTTGACATGTTGGTAATGGTAGTTGTTGCAGACGTGAAGTTATCTACAGATTCGTGGTGCTCTGCAAGGCATACATGGCGTGAGTAGATAGATATGTCACGCCTTATAAGCGCTGTGATTACTCCGGGCTTGCCGGCTGATACTTATACCTTGGTGGCATAGATGCTTTAGCTTCTGGTCCGGGAAGTTCCTCGGTTGCGTGGGATTGTAGTTAAGCACCATCATGAGGATCTCGGCCCTTAGTCATGTAGCTTTCTTATTGTATTAACATCATACAGGATATGTCCGCCGCCCTTGGCCACCTAGTTCTTCTTCTTCTTCTTTGCGTTCTTTTCATCCCCATCGCTCTCCTTAGATTTGTCTTTGCTTGCAGGCTCCTTGTCATCGCGGCCCTTCTCATCACCAGCATTCTGGTTCTTGGAGTCTCTGCTTTCTTCTTTGTCCTCTTCCTTACCCTCTTCCTTGTCCTCTTCTTTATCCTCGTCCTTGGACTGAGTTGCGGATTCTTGGTCTTTGCTATTCTCACTATCCTTGGCTTCGTCGCCGTCCTCAGATTCTTCCGCATCCTTGGACTCTTTCGCATCGTCGTCCTTCACGTCTTCGGGTTCCTTGTGGCCCTTGTCAGCTTTCATCCCCTTCTGCTTCCTTTCCTGCTCCTCCTTTTCCGCCTTCTTCGCGGCCTCGGCCTTTTCCTTCTTGATTCGCTTCTTCTCCTCGGCTTCTAACTTGGCCCAGTCGGTTTCAGTATCAGCGAGGCCTGGAGTGGCGATGCGGTCCTGCAACACTTGTTTGCTCAGAGCCTGGTGTTGACCAATCTTGGAGCGGCCGACCAGAGAGATGAAGATGGCGAGACCGACCATGGCCGTCAGCAGGAAGCGGTAGGTGTTGTACCAGTGAGGAGCCCAGCCGCGGGTGACTGCGCGAGAATCGGCAGCGTAAAGGGCGACAAAGGCCATGAACTGGCTGGTCAGGGCGTACTCGACCGGCATGAAGAGCGTTGGCCAGGCCACGAGGGACGCGGCAAGACCTGTGCCGTATCGGAAGCGAGTACGTTCGCGAGAGGGGTGCTTCTCGGCGTATTCTAGCCCCTGGAGTGATTTCGGTCAATTCAATCCGTGTTGGGAGATGGCGGAGTTGCTTAACTTACCCAGTGGATTGCACCGAGGAAGGATATGATGACTGCTCCGTATCCAAGTTGAACTGGCTCGAGGATGCTCAAGAGGTATCTTGCTGTTTCGTGGTCGATGAAGATGGCATCGAAAATGCCATTGCCGGTCGGGAAGTCTTTGTTCAGATCCCACGACAGGAAGACGGTGGAAAGCGACGTGCCGAGGTAGGGCAGGGTACCGGCGAGGCCAAGGATTCGAGACTCGCGCGGCACGCTCTTGAAGCTGAAGGTGTCTGTAACGGTTTCCTAGAACTAGTCAGCAGCTGTATTCTGGCTGTTTGTGCTCGTCAAAACTCACAATGTCCTGCTTCAGCTCGGCTCCCATATCATGCTCCTTTTCCACTGGAGATTGGGACTCTTCTACGACGTGTCGGACGGAGCTTTGCGTGGAGACGGCAGCGGGGTCAGACTTGAGGGTCTCTTGGGCAAGCTTCTTCTCATGTTCGCGATCGATGGGCTGCTTTGGGGGAGGGGGATTGGTGGGTTTGCTGGAATACAATGCTGCACGGTATCGAGGGAGGTTCGCGGAGAAGCGGATAGAGGCACCTCTCGCTGGGGCGGCCGAAGAGACCCGAGAGGTGAGCCTGAGAAGAGATTGGGAGGTACGCAGCATATTGAAGTGTGACCCAGAGGAATGCGAGGATAAATGGGTATCTTTTCGTGGTGTTGAAATAGAGAGAAGTTGGACTATAGTGCAATGCGAAAGAGTGAAGATGCCGATTGCGGGATGCGCTGAGGACGACCAACGTCACACGGGAACAGGGCAATTGCCATGTACAAACAAGATGCAGAAATCCGGTTCCAGAGCAGACCAATTGACTTCTGTCACTTAATTCGTGCAAGCTGCCGTTGCGACGACATGGCTTGACCAAACCCGGCTGTGATGAGCGAGCTTTGGCGGAGGTCGTGACGTCATGTAGCTACACAAGCGGTTTGGGCTTCGGCATCTGTCTAAGTGCACGCGAGTGAAAGAGAATAGGGCAGAGTTAGCTGATACAGATAGAGATGGCTCTTGTCTAAATTAATGGCCTTCTGAGCTGTGTTTGGGCCCAACAAGAGAAGCATCGGCATCTCGACTTCAGCCTCTCGGGTTAGGATGACGATTGCCGGTGATGTTTCGCGAGAGGCTCCAGATCGTCATAGCTCCAGTCCCAGTGGAGGTTGAAATACCCGAAGGCCTAAGTTAAGAGGCCTAAAACGGGAGCTCAGGAGAGCGCTGACTGGTCCCGCCTTGACGCCCCCAGCCTTAATCCCCAGGCCCAACAACCCCGTCGTAACAGTCCGTTCATCCTCGGTGATCGTCCCAGCCTGTGGAGAGAGGGCGGGCCGCTGATGGACCAGTGAGGGCGCCCGCTAATGAGTCCCAACTACAGGGCGTCATCGAGAGGTACCTCGAACGCTACGCTTAGCGCTACGGCACTCGAGGTACCGCTCCTCGCGGCTGCACCTGGAACTGGACATGAGCGTCATACAATGCCACACCAGGCTACCTTAGGTTGGGCTGCTTCTGCCCACTTTTGCTGAGGTGACGCACAACGTCGACCTGCAACTCTTACAACGTCGCCGTCTCTGCCTTCAAGACTCGCCCAAGTCTGGAGAAGCTGACGATAATCCCACATCTCGAGCACCCTCACCCCATACCACTCGAGATACACACAACCCAGCGCCCACGCTGCCCAGCCCTGCGACCTCCCTCGAGTCATCTCCAACTACCGTTCCCTCCCCCTCCACGAACATCTTGACGCTCCCCGTCGCACCGGCCGGACGAGACAAGCCCTACGGATGGCTGCCGCGCACACATCACGCACCTGAAGCGACAGATGAGGTCACGATAGATCTCTCTTCACCAACACCCTTCGCTCCCCCAGCCCGGGTTACGGCTCCCCCACCGCCAACATGTTGGAAGGCCTCGTTGCGGGGCTGCTCAACCGCTTCCTGGGCATGTATGTCCAGAACTTCGACCCTACCCAACTCAAGGTCGGCATCTGGTCCGGTGATGTGAAGCTCCGCAATCTCGAGCTGCGCCGCGAGGCCCTTGATCAGCTCAAGCTCCCCATCAACGTCATGGAAGGCCACCTTGGCGAATTGACCCTCACCATCCCTTGGTCCAACCTGCGCGGCGCTCCCGTCAAGGTCTTCATCGAGGATGTGTTCCTACTGGCCAGCCCGAAGGAGGAGGCAGAGTACGACGAGGAGGAGGAAGAACGACGGAAACAACGCCTCAAGATGGAAAAGCTTGACAGTGCCGAGCTGCTCAAGGAGAAGAACCAGGAGGGCATGAGCCAAGAAGAGCAACAAAAGAGCCAGAGCTTTACCCAGAGCCTGGTCACAAAGATCATCGACAACTTACAAGTCGAGGTCAAGAACATCCACATCCGATACGAAGACTCCATCTCCGCCCCCGGCCACCCCTTCGCCCTCGGCATGACTCTCAAGGAGTTTAGTGCTTTCAGCACTGATGGACAGTGGGCCCCTACATTCATCCAAGACTCGACTACGGTCACGCACAAGCTCGCCACTCTCGGCGCTCTCGCAGTGTACTGGAACACAGATGCCACTCTGCTCGGAACCGGCCGAGAAGCCGCCAGTCCCTCACACGAAATGCTACCCCACGACGAATTAGTACACAAGTTCAAGGAGATGATGGGAATAGGTGCCGAGTCAGACTCGACTCACCAATTTATCCTGAAGCCCGTCAACGGTCAGGCCAAAATCGAGCTCGACAAGTCGGGCGATATTCTGGTACCCAAATTTAAGGCGAACCTCTTATTCGAGGAGATTGGCCTCGTCTTGGATGACGATCAGTACAGAGACGGTTTGATGATGGTGGATCTCTTCCATTACTTTATCCGTCACCAAGAGTACAAAAAGCTCCAGCCCAAGGGAGTCACACCCAAGGAAGATCCACGCGCATGGCTTCAGTTCGCCGGCAACGCTGTCCTGACCAAGATCCACGAGAGAAACCGACGATGGTCCTGGGGCTACTTCCGTGAGCGCCGTGACGACCGTAGGCGATACATAGAGCTTTTCAAGAAGAAAAAACAACAACAGCAACTGACCGCCGAGGACGCCAAGGACCTCCAGGCCCTCGAGCGGAAGCTTGGCTATGAAGATTTGAGATTCTGGCGATCCCTGGCTCGAAGCCAACTCAAAAAGGAGAACGCCGAGGCTCTGAAGAGGCAACCTCAACAACAGGAACAACAAGGATGGATCTCCTGGGTGTGGGGCTCGAAGCCGCAGGAGCCCATTGCAGAGAACGACGAGAACACCCAGATCACCGAGGAGCAGCGCAAGGAGCTCTACGATGTCATCGACTGGGACGAGAAGAATGCCATCGCCGATGAAGTGGATATCCCACGAGAAGCCGTCAAGATGTGCATTGAGACGTCCTTGGCTACTGGCAGCTTCACCCTAAAAAAAGGCAACAATATGGACCTCCTCAGTCTGCACTTCGACGTCTTCAAAGCTAAGGCCTTGCAGAGAAAGGACTCTTTCCTGGCCAATATCAGCTTGGGAGGACTTCGTGTCAATGATGGTACCACGCCGGATAGCGTGTACCCAGAAATTGTCAGGGTCAAGGATGCACCCGACGTCAAGAGGCACAAGAGGCTGTCACTAGCTGAGTTGGAGAAGACCGAGGACGACCCATTCTTCCAGTTCGAAGTTGAACAGAACCCCATCGAGCGCGAGGGCGACATTGCCATTGTTAGTACGATGAAGCCCCTCGAGGTCATATGGAACCCCAACTTTGTTGTTGGTATTGCCGACTTCTTCAGACCTCCCGAACGACACATGGAGTCCATCAGCGCTTTGATGGAGACCGCTGGAGCCACAGTGGAGGGCCTTCGGGAGCAGACTCGAGCGGGTCTTGAGTTTGCCCTAGAGGAACACAAGACGATCAACGCTGAGCTTGATCTTCAGGCGCCCCTCATCATTGTGCCTGTGAGCATCACCACGAAGAACTCGACATGTCTCATTGTCGATGCCGGTCATATCCACGTCAACAGCCAGCTGGTTGACCAAACCACAATGAAGGAAATCCAATCGAAGCAACGGCAGACCTACAGCAAGGAAGACCTCGAAAAGCTGGAGTCTGTCATGTACGATAAATTCATTGTCAAGCTGACATCAACCCAAGTCCTCATTGGTCCGTCCATCAACGAAACCAAGGCACAGCTGATCGAAAAGGACGATGAGGCACGACTTCACGTTGTCGAACAAATTAACGTCGACTTCGTGGTTGAGACGTCCATCTTGCCGAAGGCTCCGAACCTCACAAAGCTGAAGGTGTCAGGACATCTACCAATGCTGCATGCAACCGTCTCCGACTCCAAGTACAAGACTTTGATGAAAATCATTGACGTAGCGATTCCCAAGTTCGAAAAAGAACCTCCTCCTGGGCCAGTGTTGCAAGAGGAGGAAGAGCCATCACGACCCCGTGTGCTGAGCGACGCCTCCACCACGTCGGTACGAAAGTCGCGCGATAGGCGACAGTCAGTCCCATTTCCATTCATGCAACATACAACTGCCGTTGTGCTTGGAGATATGGATGATGATGATGACAATTTCGAGGATGCCACCGATGGCGGTGCTGATGCCCAACAACTCCGAATCCAGCAACGCAGTTTCGAGTTCAAGTTCAAGGTTGACACTCTGAAGGGATCGCTTTATCGGAGCGATCCCGACAAGAAGAAGCCTGACGCCCTGCTTGTGGAGTTGGTTGCAGAGCGATTTGACCTGGAGTTTTACACGCGACCTTTTGACATGGCAGCTGAGGTGTCTTTGGGTTCTGTGACGGTTGATGACTTTGTCGACAACCCCCCTGAAGAGTTCAAGGCCATCGTTTCGTCAGGCGACAGCGAAGATCTCAAGGAGGGACGCAGCCTCGTTCATGTCAAATTCGTCAAGGTCAACCCGTTGTCGCCAGAGTTTATGCCAGTCTATGAGGGCGTGGAGACGAATGTCACTGCCGCCATATCCACAATCAACCTGATTGTCACCAGGAAGACTCTGTTGACGCTGCTGGATTACATCCTTGTTACCTTTACAAACAACGACCAGCAGGATGAGTCCAAAGCCATCGTCGACAGTTCCGCCATCGAATCGCAAGAGACTGAATTGGAGGCACCCTCGCAAGCACAACAAAACGCCAACGCTGGAGCCATCCGTGTCAAGGTTGACCTCAAGAGTATTCGGCTGATCCTCAACAACGACGGCATCCGACTTGCCACTTTGTCCTTCAACAAGGCCGATGCCAAAATCTTCCTCCGCGGAGGAACAATGCGTGTGTCGGCCAGACTGGGTGATCTCTCCCTTGTGGATGATGTGAACCAGGGTGTGTCTGAGGACTCCAACCTCCGCCAGCTAGTCACCATTCAAGGCGATGACCTCGCCGACTTCCGCTACGAGACTTTTGACTCGAACAATCCGAAGACCTACCCAGGCTACGACAGCTCCATCTATCTCCGGGCTGGGTCAGTCAAGATCAACTTTGTGGAAGAGCCCTTCCGCAAGATCATTGACTTTTTGGTCAAGTTTGGCAAGATGCAGGCCCTGTACAATGCCGCACGCCAAGCCGCAATGAACCAGGCGAACCAAATGCAACAGAGCCCCAGCCGATTCCAGTTCGACGTTGTCGTCAACACTCCCATCGTGGTTTTCCCCCGCGTCATCATTCCCGGCCGCCCGAAGCGCGACCTCGTTACGGCGTATCTGGGTGAGATCTATGCCCAGAATAAGTTCACCCCGCTCGACGACAGCGAAGATGCCGAGATTGCAATGAAGATCACAGCTGGAATCCGCAACATCAAGCTCACTTCTGACTTCCACTACTCTGACAACAAATCCGAGGAGTTGGAGATGATTGACCACGTTGATCTCGGATTCAAAATCACCTACGCCGAGCACAAGAATGGCGCCAAGAGGCCTGACACAGAGATTGAGGGAACCATGTCAGACATCAACCTCCGACTCACTCAATACCAACTCAAGTTTTTGATGGAGATCTCAAAGTCGGTGCCCGCAGCATTTGCTGGTGAGGGCGGCGATGGCGATGCTGAAGCAGCCAAAGCAGTTGACGAGGGAACGCTCCAGCGTGCTCGTACGATTTCGCAAGACACCTCCGGAGATGACCAGACGCTCATTGATTTGGGGCCGGAGCTTGAATCACATGGCAACACGTGGACGAAGCTGGACCTTGTCTTCCGCGTCAACACCGTTGGATTGGAATTGGTGATGGCAGAGGAGGACAAGCCAGTTGTGAACCTGGCAAGGTCTAGTCTGTCGCGTTTCTCTCTTGACGACACCAAGGTCAAGACGAGGATGTTGTCAGATGGATCGCTTGAAGCAGAACTCCTCATTCGGTCGTTCACCATCTATGACAGCCGTCCGAGCGAAACAAACAAGTTCCGTCGCATCATGTCGTCCTTGAACAAGGATGTTCAGCAGCTGATGGCGAGTGTAACAATGTCTGGAGGGAACGAACGAAATGTCATCGCCATGGCTACGATTGACAGTCCTCGCGTCATTTTTGCACTGGACTATCTGTTTGCGATCCAGCGATTTGCACTGGACGGTCTGACAATTGATGAGGCCGGTCCTATGGATAACGAAAGTATCTTCGAAACTCCAGAAGAATCGGACGCAGATTCTATGCAGGTCACCTTCACTGGAGCCGAGTCACGCCGGTCAAGGTCGCTTACATCAAAACGCCAGAGCACTGATGCAACAGAAGAGGCGGAGAAATCGGTTCAGCCGGCCATGAACGTCTCCTTCCGGGTTAATTTGGTTGATGCCCAAGTCATCCTCATCGCCAACCCGTTGAGCTCAAGCTCCGAGGCGATTGTCCTGGGGATCCGCCAGATGCTACTGTCCAAGCAACACGCCCTGACATTCCAGGTCTCAGAGATTGGCATGTTTTTGTGCCGGATGGACAAGTTTGAAACCTCTCGACTGAGAATTATCGACGACTTCTCGATTCAGTTGAGCATAGACAACTCAAAGCCAAACGATACTAGTATCAACCTTGATATCGAGCCACTCATTCTTCGTCTGTCGCTGCGCGATATCTTGCTTGCCCTTCAAATCATCAGCAAGGCTGGTGAACTCTCTGGCAACGAGCCAAAGTCACCCCCGAAAGAGACGCCGGCCGTACAAAAGGCGAAAGAACTTCGCAATGCTGGCATGAAGCAGCGTTCTGCCAGTGGAAAAGGAGCAGCCTCCACAGTAGCAAAGACAAGAGGCGCCCAAGGAGCCATTGAAGCGTCGGCAGAGGCGAAAGCGGTTGCACCACCTAGTCACGAACAACTGTTTGCAAAGGTTGAGGGAATTCGTGTTGTCTTGATTGGTGACCTTCACGAACTTCCCATCCTCGACATTGGTATCAAAGAATTCACTGCCGCTGCCGAGAACTGGTCCTCAAACTTAAAGGCAGAGACTGCTATTGAACTATACTCAAACGTGTACAACTTCTCTAAGTCAAGCTGGGAGCCTTTGCTAGAGCCGTGGCAGGTGGGCTTTGGTGTGGCCAAGGAGCCTGTCTCAGGGCTGCTGTCGATAGATGTCGCGTCTAAAAAGACGTTTGATGTCACTGTCACAACGGCTTCCATCGCCTTAGCATCCAAGTCTTTTGATTTCTTGACCGCTGAACAGGATGTCTTGGAGAAGCCGCGCGGTGTTGAGGCGCCATATCGCATTAGGAACTACACCGGGTTTGACGTTATTGTTCACTCCAAGAGCCCAACCAGCGACGAACCCATTAGTCTTCGTCTGGAGGATGGCAAGGAGGGTCCCTGGAGTTTCGAGCATTGGGAGAAGATGCGAGAGAATCTCCTCACCGAGTCCAACCAGACATACGTCAGCATTCAACTTGAGGCCAGTGGCTTCGATCCCGTCAAGAATGTTCGACTGAACCGGGAGGGCGAGTTCTTGTATGGTCTGCGCCCAAAGACCAACAATGTGCTTCATCGCCTGTGTGTGGACGTTGAGCTTGGAACCGACAACGTCAAGTACGTCACATTCAGATCTCCCTTGCTGGTCGAGAATGCAACGCAGATTCCAGTTGAGCTTGGCATCTATGATGCCAAAGAAGGTCACCTTCTTAAGATCGAGAAGATCGCGCCAGGAGACTCTCGCCCGGCTCCTGTTGGTGCCGTGTTCGAGAAAAGGGTGCTTGTGCGGCCGGATGGCGGATTCGGGTACCAATGGAGTTCTGAGCAACTCTGGTGGCAAGACTTGCTCAAAAGGCAAACGAAGCAGGTTGTTTGCAATGGGGATAACGGAGATCCTTTCTACTTCCAGGTTCACGCTCGATACGAAAAGGCGAACCCGCTGACACAGTAAGACCGCACCTGACCTCGTGGTGATTCTGTGCTAACATTCTAGGCAATACCCGTATATGAGGATCAAGCTGTCCGCTCCGGTCACTCTGGAGAACTTGTTGCCCTACGATTTCAAGTACCGAATCTACGACAAGAACACCAAGAAGGACTGGACCAACTTTTTGCGCAAGGGTGGCCTTAGCCCTGTTCACGTTGTGCAGTTATCGCACCTACTGCTTCTCAGCGTTGACATGCAAGACACTGTGTTCAAACCAAGCGACTTTGCCATTATCAACCCCGGAAACAACGAAGACTTCCGCAAGGAGAGCAAGATTATCGTCAAGGATGATCAAGGACTGCCTTTGAACCTCCATCTCCACTACTTCAAGATCCCCAATAGTGGTGGCGCGTTCAAGGTCACGGTCTTCAGTCCGTATGTTGTTCTGAACAAAACGGGTGTTGATCTTCGAGTCCGGGCAAAGGGCTTCCTGCAACAGGCCAAACCCGCAGCAGGCCAGTTCCCTCTGATGGATACGTCTGACCAGGATCGCCCCAAGGCACTGCCATTCATGTTCTCCTACGGCAGTGACGACCATCGCAACCGAGCCCTGCTGAAGGTTGCAGACTCGGAATGGAGCAAGCCACAGAGCTTCGACGCCATTGGCAGCACTTCTGAGGTTGTTCTCAACTCGCCCAACAAGAACAAGGAGATCCACGTGGGCATCACGGTTAAGTCTGGAGAAGGTAAATACAAGATGACCAAGGTCGTCACTCTGGCACCGCGCTTCGTGCTGCAGAACAAGCTCGGCGAAGAGATTCTCATTCGAGAGTCGAGTTCGTCTGGATACCTGACGCTTGCTCCCGGTGCGTTGCAGCCTCTGCACTTCCTCCAAAAGTCGCGAGTCAAGCAGCTCTGCCTTTGCTACCCTGGGGTTAACAACCATTGGACATCACCTTTCAACATTGCGGATATTGGCACAACCCATGTCAAGATCGCAAAGGCAGGCCAGCGGCAGCGCCTAGCAAGAGTTGAGATTCTTATGGAGGAGTCAACCATCTTCCTAAATTTCAACATGGAGACGAAGAACTGGCCCTTTTCGATGCGCAACGAGAGCGATACCGAGTTTACCTTCTGCCAGGCCAACCCGAATGCGGACGAAGATGGGGTCGAGGACCGCAGTGGTTGGAGACCCGTACGATATCGCCTTCCGCCCCGGAGCATCATGCCATACGCCTGGGATTTCCCCGCAGCCAAGTTCCGCGAGATCATCATCGCGGCCAACGGAAAAGAGCGGCACATCAAGTTGGCCGAGATTGGCAACCAGATTCCAATGAAGATTTCAAGCACGGCGGGCCAGCAGAAGATCATCGACATCAACGTCGCTGCCGATGGGCCGACGCAGACGCTGATCCTGAGCAACTTCCGCGCCAGCAAGAGCAAGTATAAGCCCAAGACGCTGTCGAGGACCAATACCGGAACTGAGGCCTCTGCCTTTGAAGTCAAGAATCAAGACACCGGCGCAACCTTCCGGGCTCAGCTCAAGCTATCGGGCATTGGCATTTCGCTTATCAATGCCCAGATGAAGGAACTAGCATACCTCACCTTCCGAGATGTGATGCTGCGATTCAGCGACTCACCACTGATCCAGACCGTGTCCATGTCAATTAAGTGGATTCAGATTGACAATCAGCTCTACGGTGGAATCTTCCCCATGATTTTGTATCCCAGTGTGGTACCGAAGAAGGCACAGGAGACTGACGCTCATCCATCGCTCCACTTCATGGTCAGTCGGGTCAAGGACGATTCATACGGCGTGCTGTACGTCAAATACGCGACGATTCTACTGCAGCAGATGACGGTCGACCTTGACGAGGACTTTGTCTTTGCACTACTTGACTTCTCTAATGTGCCCGGTGCCAGCTGGACACTGGTGGATGACGAGGGCAGATTGTGCGATGAAGACCTCGACATCCCGGAACCGAAGCAATTGCAGGCCGGCCAAGACATCTACTTTGAGGTGCTCAACATTCAGCCGATGCAGATCGACTTGAGCTTCATGCGCACAGAACGGATCAATGCTGAGGACCAAACGCAGTCGCACAACCCCATCATGTTCTTTCTCAACGTCATGACCATGGCAATCGGCAACGTCAACGATGCCCCGATTCGGTTCAATGCTCTCATCCTGGACAACATGCGCGTGTCTACGGCGGTTTTGATCCAGAACTTCTCAAACCACTACAGTCAGGAGGTCATGTACCAGATCCACAAAATCCTAGGATCCGCCGATTTCCTCGGAAACCCGGTCGGTCTCTTCAACAACATCTCGTCTGGTGTGACGGACATCTTCTACGAGCCATACCAGGGCCTGATCCTCTCTGATAAGCCCGAGGAGTTTGGCCTCGGCATTGCCAAGGGTGCGGCTTCGTTTGCCAAGAAGACGGTATTTGGGTTCAGTGATAGCTTCTCCAAGTTTACGGGCAGTCTAAGCAAGGGTCTTGCAGCTGCATCGCTAGACAAGCAGTTCCAGGACCGGCGGCGCATTACAAGGGCGCGGAACCGGCCGAAGCACGCCCTGTACGGGGTCGCGGCTGGCGCCAACAGCTTGCTCACCAGCGTCGCATCGGGCGTGGGAGGACTGGCGCGCAAGCCCCTAGAGGGTGCCGAGCAGGAGGGTGCCCTAGGCTTCTTCAAGGGTGTGGGCAAGGGAGTGCTAGGTTTGGCTACCAAGCCGGCGGTAGGTGTCTTGGACATGGCAAGCAACGTGAGCGAGGGCATCCGCAACACTACGACTGTCTTTGACGGCCAAGAACTGGATCGCACGCGATTCCCGCGCTTCATCCCGCTGGACGGCATTGTTCGGCCGTACAATGGACGGGAGGCTCTCGGACAGTACTGGCTCAAGCAGGTGGACAATGGCAAGTACTTTGACGAGCAGTATATTGGGCACCTGGAGCTGCCCAAAGAGGACATGGTGGTGATGGTGACATACGCGCGGATCCTGCTCATCCGGTCGCGGCGGTTGACGAGCGAGTGGGACGTGCCACTCAAGGACATACAGACGATTGCCAAGGAGCGGACGGGAGTGAGCCTATCGCTACGCGGAGGGGCGAACGGACCGTTCATCCCGGTGGGAGAAGGCAGTGAAAGAGGATTTCTGTACAAGATGGTTGGCGTGGCTGTGGAAGAGTTTAACAGGCGGTTCAGAAGCGGCGAGTAGGTGGTGATGGTTGGAGTTTGGAGTTGAGATTGGGAAACTAAACGGATCGAAATGCACGTTACGTCCATTGTGTATGAGTGTTACCGACTTTGTTGAAAATGAGTCCGCTTGCGCGTGAGGTTGCAGATGAGGTGTCTCGTTTTGGCGGGTACACAACAGATGGACTCGCGGTGTGCATTGTGACTTGTTTGGAATAGGATCGAGGGTAGGAGCTGAGGGATCAGAGCAAGCATTAGGACGGTCCCGGCCGAGATGCAGTGGAAATGGCCGATGAGGTGTTGGAGATAGAGATAGAGATACGGGTATCGACAAAGGGACCGGCGGGCTTCTTCACATGCTGGGATTTGTAGGCTTATGGTGGGATAAGTTGGGATAAGCTGCAGGGCCTGGCCCGTCTGAGACTGGATTGGGACGAGTCGAGGCGAGAAGATGGAGGAGCTGGGGAAGTTGGGACAAGGGAGTTGGAACTGGGGGTGGGATAAGCGCGGATGTGGGTACATACTACAAACAGGGTAGTAGTATGGATGTGGTGTGTGTGTGTGTGTCCTGTCACCTGTGTAGCTTCGGAACAAGGACGAGTCGAGTCGAGTCCAAGTGAGTGGTGGTGAGAGTTGCACAACGGCGGTGGGTGGGGCTTATCTCACAGGAGGACAAGATCTCGGACAAGGATGGACACCGAGGGAGGCCTGTAAGTTACATGGTACGAATGCAAACAAACCTATGTCTAGCGTGGGACGAGGAAGATAGAGGAGGGTGGGTGGTATCCGGACGGCTGAGGTGAGGAGTCCAAGAGACGATGTTTTTCGTACGTGGCTGGCTACTCGAACAAGCTTAACAGAGATGGATGGATGGGTGGTGAACGAATAGGACTGGGGCGGAAAGGAAACGGAAAGGAAAAGGAGACTCTGAAGCGAAGAAGAGGAAGAGAAGGAGGAGAAGACACAAACAGGTGTCTTACAGACAGCACAGCTCTTACAGACAGCACAGCTTGCTGACCTACCTACCGGATGGGGATACGTACGGTCATGGGAAGGCCGGGCGGCGTTGCGGAGGAGGCGTTTGAGGCTGAATAAGCTCGAGATGTGGGAGAGATGTGGCGTTTTCTTATCCTGGCTGCCGAGGCACTTGGATAACTGCTTGGCTGCCTCTATCTTTAATTCCACGTAGGCCCAGGTCTGGAGCGGATCAAGGACCCGAGAAAGGGCGACATTTCCGAGCAGCAGTGGCGAGTGAAGCTGAGAATAGGATGAACGGGAACGGTAAGAAGATGACTGAGGACAGGAAAAACAAAGTTGGGCCAAGCGGCTTGGCTGGGCTTGGCCGGGCTTGGCCCGTCCTCCCCCCCCATGTCAGGTTGCCATCCAAAGTTCCTCCATTCACTTCCTCGCCTTGGCTGTTATACTCGTCTATCGCTATCGGCATCCCCGGGTTATCGAGCTTGGCACGCGCCCACAGAACGAGGCTATGCCGAAAGGGACGGAAAGGAAGAAGACCTGGGGTAAATCGACACGACGACAAGACGATGCGAGGGCCGCCGCCGGCGAGGGATGGTGTAGCAGCCAGTTGATGGCCGGGGATTTTACATACCGGGCTGTTCCATTTTACAAGACGGTTGTCATCCATCTTGTCTGGATTGTTATATGTCGGGGAGCACCGATGGGATGGTTGGTCTAGGGGTTTGTATTGTGGGATGGAAGCCGGGGGGGGGGTTCGTGCTGGAAAGAGAAGTAGGGCACGAGATGAGGAAGACCAAGTTGGGTCCGTGATTGGTCCGTGATTTTGGTTATTGGGGTTGGGTAATCTGTGAACTTGAGAGTAGATGAGAGCTGGGGATCAAAGCGGGTCATGCTGTAATATGGTGATGATTTTGTATGAATAATTGCATTGCACCCCGTCAAACAGATACTTAGTACATTCGTGTCATTGATGACCACGATGCATCATGATGATGATGGAGTCGAGTGCTGAGAGTCGTGGTGGTGTGCGGGATCGTTATCGCGGCAGACCCACCAATGGCCCCACCAGACCCCGCCATCGCCCGCCAATTCGAGCACGCACTGTGGCCACAGCGCTCTCAAAGGGTCCTTGGGGGGGAGGGGGCCGCTGAAGCCGTCCACTAATTACTTACGCACGCGCAGGAAGAGCTCCCGACCTAACTAACCTGCATTGGCACGGCTCCCACTGGCGCGAGTTGACTCCCCCCCGGCGGACGCGGGCACTAACTGCAAGGGCCGGCTCTGATTGGCCGCGACGCCCCAAACGCTTTCCAGCAACCTTCCAGAACGGGCATCGATCCGGGCTTGGTGCGGCCGAGCAAGGCGCCGGGAGGTGGCGACGGCTCTGGGGATTCTGCTCCGTTTCTTGTCTCTCTCGGAGCGTCGGCGGCCAAGGGCGACTTTCCCTACCTACTACAGTGGGTGAAGTTGGCACTTGGAAACAATCTGCCTTATCAGTGCCGTGCAGGGAGGCAGGTTGCAGGGAGGTAGGTGGTGGGTGGACGAGTACGGGGTTACGGACTTTTTTACGCGCTCCCCGGCTGTACAACCCCGACGGCCTCGACTGGGAAAACTGGTGGTCAAATGCAGCGTGCTGAGCATCGAGGGGGAATCTGCACTATACCTACTACTACATGCCCTGTATCATCCCTTCCTGTCGCGTGGTGGGTGTCTACATGCGGACAGTGGACGGATGTGACATGCGCTCGTTTGTTGGTCATCCTGGAAAGAAAAAAAAAAAGGAAAACTTGTAGATGGAGACACAGATAACCACGGACGCGAATGGGGTCCTCCCCCCCCCGGGCTGATAAGCTTCCCCAAGACCTGGGTAGGGTTCCAGGATGCAACAGCCAGGTCGTCGACAAGGGTAGTTAGTACTTTGGGTGAGGAAAGCCTCTCTCGTCTGGTGGTCTGCCGTTTGTAGTACTTACTATACTGCTGGAAGCCAAGAGAGAAGGATCATCGAGTGGTCCCCCCCGATGGGTCGCCGCACCGAACCTCTGGACCTCTGTGTCCATCCTGGCTGGCTCGAGTAGTTAGTTATCTGCATGTATTCATTCGTAGCCCTCGCCTCGTGCGTGTGACCCTCTCCTCTACCAAGCGCTTAAAAGGGTCCGTCTCCTCCCACCTCGACCCACGATCTTTTCCTCACACGTCGCCCTGGTCCTCGTCTGTCGTCGTCCTCTTCGTCATCACGTAGCTTCTTGGATTCTGCGTGTCGGTGTCGTTGTCGTTGTCGTTGTCGTTGTCGTTGCTGTTGGCGCTCCTGAACCGATCCGAACTGGACTGGACTGTGAACTGAGCTTGAGCTCGACTTGAAGCTTCGTTCCCCAACGCGGAAGGAGACCAGCAGCGGCCTTCAACATCGCGCCTGCCTGTCTCATCCAGAGCCCGACACCCGCCCAATTGGGATAGACTCTCCTCCTCCTCCTTCTTCACCTCGTTCCCAGGAATTATCCCAGCTTCAACTTCTCTCCATCATCATCACCATGGCGGATACTACCACCTCCGCCGCTCTCCCGGTCACGGACGGCCTGCGTCGGAACTCGGATCTCGCCCTCGATCCCCATTCCCAGCATCACCACGAGCATCATCACCACGCGGCGCGCACCGACGCCAACGCCAACGACAACGTCGTCTACACCTCCGGCACCACCCAGGATCCTACCGCCGTGCCTCCCCAGAGCCACCTCCACCAGCACGGCGAGCACACCCACCACCACGGCGTCGAGACGGCCGACATGGAGAAGTCCAAGCCCGTCGACGGCACTCCCCCCGACTACAGCGACCACGAGAAGATGGAGCCCGGCATCGTGTCCACCACCACCGACGACAACGGCTCCCAGAAGCGCTTCGGACCGCTCGCTCCTCTCTGGCGCCACCGTCGCATCCTCACCCACCTCTTCATCCTCATGCTCTTCACCGGCTGGTGGATCGCCTCCCTGGTCCTCCACCGCGACGACAAGAACTGGGTCGTCCCCTTCCTGGTCTGGCTCTGCATCGCCCTGCGCATGCTCTTCTTCCATGTGTCCAGCCGCTATGCCTCGGGCCCGATCCGCTGGGTCTGGCACCACTCCGCCGTTGTCGTCTACGACAAGATCCCGCCCAAGGGCCGCACTCCCGCTGGCGCTGCCGTCGCCATTGCTGCCATCCTGGTCGGTTCCTTCGTCTCGGAAGAGAGCGCCAACAACACGCGCGAGAACCGCGCTATCAGTCTCTTTGGCATGCTCGTCTTCATCTTCATCCTCTACCTCACCAGCAAGGACCGCTCGCGCATCAACTGGCGCACCGTTATCGGCGGTATGCTTGCTCAGTATGTCATCGGCCTCTTTGTTCTGCGCACCGGTGTCGGTTACGACATCTTCCGCTTCATCGCCGACCGCGCCGCCGACCTGCTGGGCTTCGCTGGTGATGGTGTCACCTTCTTGACCTCGGAGGAGACCTCGCAGCTGCCCTGGTTCTTCATCAGTGTCATCCCCGCCATCATCTTCTTCATCTCCATCGTCCAGGTCATGTACTACATTGGCTTCATCCAGTGGTTCATCATCAAGTTCGCCACCTTTGTCTTCTGGGCCCTTGGTGTCTCGGGTGCCGAGGCTGTCGTCGCCGCTGCCACTCCCTTCATCGGCCAGGGTGAATCCGCCATGTTGGTCCGCCCCTTCGTCCCTCACATGACCAAGGCCGAGCTTCACCAGATCATGACTTGCGGGTTTGCCACCATCTCCGGTTCCGTCCTCGTCGGCTACATTGGTCTCGGTCTTAATCGCGAGGCCCTGGTCTCGTCCTGCATCATGTCCATCCCCGCCTCTCTCGCCATTTCCAAGCTGCGCTACCCCGAGACCGAGGAGACGCTCACCGCTGGCCGTGTCGTTATCCCCGATGACGATGAGCACAAGGCCGAGAACGCCCTCCATGCCTTTGCCAACGGTGCCTGGCTGGGAATCAAGATTGCCGGAACCATCGTCGCCTCTCTGCTGTGCATCATCGCCTTTGTTGGTCTGATCAACGGCCTCCTCACCTGGTGGGGACGATACCTCAACATCAACGACCCCACCTTGACCCTTCAGACCATTCTGGGCTACTGCTTGTATCCTATTACCTTCCTTCTGGGAGTTCCCCGCGAAGCCCACGGCGACGCCAAGAAAGGCGCCGACATTCTCAAGGTCTCCAAGCTGATTGCCGAGAAGATTATTACCGTAAGTTGTCATGACATGAGTCCTTCGCAACTGTCACTAACAACTTATTCAGAACGAGTATAAGGCATTCACTACCCTTACCAAGGACCCCGATTACGCCAACCTCACTCCTCGTTCCAAGCTCATTGCCACCTATGCTCTGTGCGGCTTCGGCAACATTGGTTCTCTCGGTATCCAGATTGGCATTCTCGGCCAGCTTGCTCCCTCGCGCGGCGGTGACGTCTCCAAACTGGCCCTGTCCGCGCTTGCTTCTGGTATCCTGGCCACCCTCACGTCTGCCAGTGTTGCTGGTCTGGTTGTGACCAATCAGGTGGCGCAGGTCACCGCCGCTTAACGGCCTGAATGGTATAAGATTGGAAGATGCCGTTGTGCATAGTAATTTAATGTACCTATCTGAGTATTTTCAGGCTAAAAAGATACCACTTTAATGTTTCAGTCTGAACGGCCTGAATGTGCCTTGTGCTTTGCCCGATTGCTGCATTACGTTGCCCTGAACAATCCCCCGTGTGACTTTGATGACCCCTCCCTCATCTCTAGATCTCTGGAGGAAAAGACCGCAACTGGCAGAGTCTTCAGGCAACGAACTATGAGTTACTGTCATCGAACCACCGATGGATCAGTGGCTCCACTTGCAGACTTTGAGCATCGGCACACGGACGACTGCGGGACATCGTACTATCGATCCAGATACATCGTGGCACTTGGGCCCTTTTTTTTCTTCTGACTTTGATCGGCCCGTCCGTTCCCAACGATGGAGATCAAAATGTTCTGGGACGATGGTGGGTGCGGGGGAGTAGAGCATCCATGTCCTGGAAACGGAACTCGGTGACGTTGAGGGTATGAGATACGTGCTTGGATTGCCGAAGGCTCTGTGCTTGAGATTCACGATGCACACGCGAGTTTGAAGTTTTAGCACGGTTCAAGCAAGGCCAGGGTATTTGGTGGAGATGACGGTGGATAGTTGGACATGCCCTATCATGAGGGCAAACAAAGCAACAGTTGACCCACACTGACTGGCTGAAGTCGACCAGTTAACGTCGCGTCTGGCCTGGAATCGTGCTATTGCGGGTTGCAATTGACAAGACATTGCAACCAATCGATCAGACTAGACACGGCGAGGATTGGCATTGGTGAATCTCGTCGTGAACTGACAAGCCAACATCGAAACATCGCAACACCTGGACGCCGGGCTCAAGCCCCCTCCATTCCGTACTGCTGCGTCCACTCGCTGCACTTGCGCACCTCTTCTTCTCCCACGGATGATTTGGTCTTCTGAACAGCATCGTAGAGATCACCAATTGACAAAGGCGGTTCCTTGAGTTGCCTCGCGGGCACTCGATTCCACTTCATCGGCATGGCTCCCTGGTCGTTGGCGTTGCAGGGAGTGTACCATTCGCCTTCTCGTTCACGGAACTGAAGAAATCAGTCTTGCCTCAAGTCTAACTAGAACGCATGTGTTTGCTTACCTTTCGGAAATAAGATGCAGAGTGGACCTTCCTGACGGGCATCATAAGCGCATCTTGGACGAGGTTGGAGATGTCGCTTCCAGAGAGCCCGTTCGTCCTCCACGCTAGATCGCGAAGGGCTGCTTCGGCATTTCCCAATGAGGAGACCATATCACCCAAGTGCAACTTGAACAGTTCAACCCGGGCGTGGTCGTCCGGCAGCGGGACGTGGATCCTCTTCTGGAAGCGTCTTCGGACTGCTGGGTCGAGGGACCACGGCAGGTTGGTCGCCCCAAGCACGAAGACGCCGTCGTTGTTGTTACCAAGTCCGTCCATCTGTACGAGAAACTCCGTCTTCATGCGCGCAGTATCCTCGGCGTTCGGACCTTCGTTGTCTCGCTTTCCACAGAGGGCGTCGATCTCGTCGATGAAGATGATTGATGGCTTCTTCTCTCTTGCGAGAATGAAGAGCTGTCTCATCAGCCTGGAGATGTTAGTACGCAAGTTATTCGTGGGGAATCATACATACCCCTCACTTTCGCCCGTCCACTTGGACATGACATCGCCACTGCTCACGCTGAAGAGGGTGTGGTCTACTTCAGTAGCAACGGCCTTAGCGAGATAGCTTTTGCCGGTGCCCGGCGGGCCATACAAGAGTAGAGCGCGTCTTGGTTGGCGCTTCCCGCGAAACATTTGAGGGAAGCGGAGAGGAAAGATGATGGCCTCTTGAAGCTCCGCCTTTGCGGCTTCAAGACCAGCAACGTCCTCCCACTTGACGTTGGGCTTTTCCGAGAGGATAGAGCTGAGCAGGGAGTCTTTGAGTGAGGAGTCCATGAACTGCTTACTGAGCTTGTCCACATCCGATGGAGGGTCTTGTCGCGAGGTCGTAGGGAAACTGGAAGCTGGGCTAGGTTGAAACACTGGTTGAGGAGTGGGCGATGAATCTGCTGGACTAGCTGCTTGTACCTTGCACAGGGCCAACGAGTGTCCGCATGTCCTTCGGGCTTTCCAACATGCCTCGCAAATATCGTAATCGCCGCCATTGCAGATTTGGCAACAGTAATCGATGGCTCCATCGGTAAGATATGTGGCGCATCCATCACAGATGGCGTAGCTGCCAGTGAGATGCCGAATGGTAGCATTGCTGAGCAGTTGGATGGAGACTCTGCTGAGGACATGCTGGCATCTCTTTGACGGATTGGTATAGCAAGCCAAGCACAAGTCGAAGTCGCCGCCTCCACAGATACTGCAAAAGTACGTTTCCTCGCCAATGTTCAGGCCGCATGAACAGCCATCGCACGTCAAAGCGGCAACAGCCCAGCGGATACCGACATCGGTACCTGTTCGTCGCATGTCGACCTCCCACATTGCGTTAACGAATTCCTCCTTGTCTAGCTTGCCATTTCTATCCTCGTCGATAAGCTCCCAGATTTCAGACAGAATTTTCCTGTCTAATCCGGTGTCAAGCAGGATGTGCGCCGCGTCTGAGCCAATTATGTAGTCCCTTCCGCCGCTGTTTGCGTCAAACTGCTGCTCATACCGGCGTCGCATGTTGGCGGGGATTACGGGAGGGCGGAGAGAGGCCGGAACATTGCTTGGGGCCGAGACTGGCTCGCTATCTTGAAAGGACTGCGAAGGTGCTTGAGAGGCCAGAGAAACCCGTGGTATCAAATGATCGGGTGGCCGCAAATTTGACGTCAGCTGGACTAGAAGCTCCGTAGTGACGGCTTCACCTGTAGGCAGTTCATACACGTACTGTTTTTCACCTGAAAGAAGTGGGACCGCTTCGATTAGGTAGAAATCGTTGGACCAAGGGCAGAGGATGGTATTGGGCCCGACATAGAAGGTGCTCGCGCCATTGGTGAGGCTATTGAACGAGTCGGCCATGCTCTGCGTGATACCGTCCCAGTGGAGGGTAATGCCTGTCTTGACGACAAATGACTGGCCACTGCCGAAGAAGATGCTTTGAATCTGGGAGGCTTGGCGAGACTGGGCTTCTGGGCCGGTCAAATGCAGGTAAGGACTGGCGATGGCGTAGAAGGCATCGGGAAAGCGACCAGACAGCTGGACAGTGGAGTCACCATACCTGACGAACCAGCCGCCCAAGGGAGAGAAGGCAATGGAGTCGACCGAGGTTCCGTATCTTGTCTGAAGCTGCTCGATGACGGTGTTCAACAAGTCATCGCAGTTGGAGAGCACTGGGGCGTCAAGTCAACTGATAGTCCAGGGGCACGACGGGAACTCGAGTAGGAGACCAACAGTCGCCATTCTTTGTCATGATGGCATATCTCCCATCGGGCGCCGACGACATCCATTGAATCTGAGTCCCGGCCATTTGTTTGTCTTGGAAAGGTTCGCCCAGCTGGTCCCAGACGGCCTGGAGCGATTCAGGCAGGTTGTTCCTTGCAGCAGTTAGTCCCCGCGCTGATGAACCTGGAAGCGGACGGAGCCTTACGCCAGGCCAAACTTGTCATTTCCAAAGGCCCACGACGACCTATCAGGTCCAAAGTAGTAGAAAACCATGGTGATGACGGAGCCAAGACGGGATTCGCAGGAGGAAGGGTTCGAGATATCGCGGAGCTAGTGTGGAGAGGAGTAGCAAAGCCGCCTTGGCATGCGAATATGACATGCACGACAAGGCATTTTTGGTAGTGATGTTGGGGCGCCTGTGGGGTGAGACTCTGCTGCAGCCGCCAGAACTGTGCAGCTGAATCCGGGGTGCTAGTGACGACGTGGTGAAGTGGCCTGACTTTATGTGATTGGATGCCCGATGGACTGACTTGGCGTGGTTATCGTGATGGCCTCGGGCATGTGGGTCATGCAGTTGGGGCCTCAGGCAATTTCCAGAGTCCGAGTGGTTTTTCCGGACACTCGGCCCTAACGGGATACCGGGATGCCCTCAACCTGGATGTGCGGCATCGTGAAGTTGCGGCCCCACGGACCTACAAGAGCCATTTAAACCCGGGATTACGGGATCGACGGGCTTGGGTATTACGCCACTCCGGGGGCATCCGCTTATCTGTGTGAGTCCTTCCCTCACCTCGAGGCATCCGGCGAATCCGACACCCGCCAGCACAACACACTCACATTCACACGCACAACGCTCAGACGATGATTCAAGCACCCCATCTCCAAAACCTGCATCACACGCGACTCACAAAACACGCCAAGACTCCGGCGTCGGGTGTCCAGGGTCTCGGCAATCACCCTAGCGAATCGTTCCAGCATGTCCAAGAATGTTTCCAGCGAAAAAAGTTAACTGTGACGTATGTGGCCTCGCGTCTCGCGCCGCCCTACCGGAACTTGCACGCCAACCACGCTTAAGTCCCCAAGTGGGAGTGGTGAGGTCATGTTTGGTAGGGTGGTAATTACTGTTTGCTGCCCACCCGCTTACAAAACTGACTAATTTATCAGCCATCCAACTCCTAATCACAGTCTTTAACTCTGTGTAAAACGCCCTCCTCCTCTTCGTCCTTTCTCCTCCCGGCTTCCGTGATCTCCCCATGGATCGCCATCGCCAACCGCCGCCCACGGGCCATCTGCAGGTCGGTGAGCCGTCGTCATTTCGCAATCGCAGCCTCTCTCCCTCGCCCTCGCAATCGCCCATCAACCCGGCCACTCCAGCTGCTGTTGACGAAACCGCCATCGATTATTTCCCCGCGCTTAGCGAAGCCCCGTCGATTCGATCCCGCATTTCCCCATCGTCCTCGCGTCCTTCTTCCAGAGGCGCACCTGCAAACCGACCAGGTTCAGGCCAGGGCCGTCTTTCCAGTATCCGACTCCGACGCCCCTCCAGCACGTCGCTTCGATCCGACACAAACAGCCAACTCCCTCCAAGCGATAGCTATTTTTCCAGCCACGATGCCTCTCAGGGAGGTCGTCCACGGAGCATCTCCCAGCCCGAGCGCGCCCATGTTCCCGATGCCGGCCTGGCCCGCCATTCAAGAAGGGTACCCCAGATCGCCATGCCGCGTCTAACGGAAGAGGGTGGCCGGCCGAGTCTGGCGGAGCTTGGCCTGGCATCAACTTCGCCCATCTCGCCAACAATGTCCCTGCCCGAACATACCATCAGTCCCACCCAAGGCCCGGTCCAAGACCCGATTCCGGAACGAACCCGACTGCAACGAGCAAGGAGATTGAGCAGGATGTTCTGGCCCGGCCATCACCAACAATCGGAGGGCCAGGCTGCCCCACCATCTCAGGCTGACGACGACGACGACGAATACAATCAGGAACTGGTAGACTGGCTGGACATTATTGGTATGTCGACGACAGCTTTTCCTGAAATCATGCTAACATCACCCAGACCCCGAAGTCCAGACTCTTTCTACTTTGACCAACGTGCAAAACTCGCTGTTCATCCCCGACTTGGGCAAGTTCATCAACCGTCGACCAACCTACGTCCTATCCCAGCACGGGGCGCAAGAGGAGTGGGCACGGGGTGCAGTCGCCGAAGAGAGGCGCCGTGCCGAGCCGGAGCATCTCGAACTTGAAGATGCAGTGCGTCCGGGGATACAACGAACTAGCACCATCTCCTCCCGCTTGACAGAATCGCACTACGCTGCGCTTCCCCATGGGACCAACCTCGAGGGGTGGAGCGCAGCCGAAAAGACGGAGCTGGACGACCATGTCCGGCACATGCTCCACTCTCGACGGTCTCGGTTCAAGCGGTCGCTCAAGGGATTCGGCCAGTACGTCCGAAGACCACTGGGCTTCTTCGTCACTCTATATGCCACTCTCATCACCCTCTTCGGTCTGGCTTGGGTTCTCTTCCTCATCGGATGGATCTACGTTGGAGAGAAACAAGTTTATGCCATCCATGTCATCGATAGCGTCCTCGTCGCCCTCTTCGCCGTCATGGGCGATGGTCTCATTCCGTTTAGAATCGTCGATACATACCACATGTTCTATATTGCCCGCTACTCCCGCAAAATCCGCAATGCGGCCAAAGGCAAGAAACCGAGGTCAAGACTCCAGAAGCGCAACATCCCCGAGTCAGTGCGTGAGAGCCTGGATCCTCAATATGGACAAGTCACCTCTGGTCAAGCGCTAGAGCTACTCCGTGCCTCAGGACCTTGCGCGTCCGCAAGCGACGAGACACGCGTCGGCACCGACCAGATGGCCGATCTCGAGAGTGCAAAGTCAGCAGAAACAGATCACAATCTCCCCGCCTTGACCTACGCCCAGCTGAAGAGCCTGCAACACCATCAGAATAAGTTCGCCAAGTCTCACAGCTTTTACAAACCGCAAGAAACCTTCACGCATCACTCTTTCCCGCTGAAGTATCTCATCGCTATCGTCATTCTCCTCGACTGCCATTCTTGCCTTCAGATTTCGCTTGGCGCCTGTACCTGGGGAATCGACTACCACACCCGTCCTTTTGCCTTGACGACAGTGATCCTGTGCGTGAGCATAACCTGCAACGTAGCTGCTGGTCTGTTGATTAGCAGAGGTGATCGGAAGACAAGAAAGAAGGACGTGATGGAGCTCATTAACAGACAAGAGCTAACTGAAGATGCCATAAGACTGATTGAAGAGAAGAGGAAGAAGGAACAAGAGAAGGAAAAGGAGAAGGAGAAGAAGGAACCAGAAGGGGATGACCAACACAGTGAGAGTTCCCGATTTGGAAAGCTTATCAAGTCACCAACTTGAATACGATTATGATACACGAGGCACGGCCAATATACCGTACAATAATACGTAATGAATCCAACCCAAACACTATAACTGACCTGGAACATTGCCACGGGTGCTTAACAAAGACAGGAGTGATTGGGTAACCAGTGCTCCCAATCTGGATATTTACAAGTTAGGCGCGGTGGATATGGTTGATGCTACAGCTGTCAATTCATTCGGCTCTTTAATATATGCTTATTTACGCATGCAGTAAAAGTCGTTCATACCCTCAGCAATACTCTTCCGGCTCAAGCTGCATAACGAACATCTGTGTAAAGACCCTATATCGCCTTATCTGTCCTATGACAATTGTATCTGCATTGGGGATAATATTAACCCTGTCGATGATTAATACTAAGATTGGCGACATGCATCAAGATAGCAGCGTGAGTGCGTATGGTACACAAGTAGGTGGAAGAGAGCACAATCATGCATTTTTGAGAGAAGATCGCTCAAATTGATTCGCTGCTTCTATAGGCGGTCTATGGAAGTTCATTAGGCCGTCGGGTCTCAGATCGAAGTTCGTTAGGAAGCCGAGTATCAGAATGAAGCTCGTGTTGCGGCCGTGAGTCGGAATGCAACTCTTGTCTTGGGTCAGGCACGTTTCCCATCATTTCATGATTCGTGTTTCCACCCAGGCCAGTCTGCTCGTATTTCTGAGGATCGAATTGCGCATGCTGGAATTGACCCTGTGGGGGATTCTGGACGGGATAGTTCGGAGGGTAGCCCTGCGGCGGATAACCCTGAGGCGAGAAGCCTTGAGGATAGCTCGAGACAGGAGGAAAATGCGCTGGAGGCGGAGGAGCTTGGTAGAAAGACACTGGCGGTTGTTGGTTTGTGGGGTTTCCCTTGCGTTTCTTCCTCCTTAAGAAGGCAAGATATCCAGCGAGGGCAGATATTAGCGGTACTCCTATGCCGAGACCAACGCCAAGACCAGTCTTGAGAGTATGGCTGCTCTTCTTCCGGGTTGAGTAGCTATCCGAAGAGTCGCTGCCCGTGTAGGAGCTGCTTGTATCGGTAGCCAGGAAGTCGGCCGTGGTGATATCGGCCGTCGCACTACCAGCCGTCTTGCTACTCTCGTCCGCGGTCGCGCTGCTCGGGTCGGATCCAGACGTCTCGGTAGGTTGCGCTTCAGAGGACGAGGTAGAGATGGTAGAACACGCGATGCCCGTCGGGATGGAGACGCCCGCAATGCTGCACATCGACCTGGCGTACTCTTCTGCCTGCTTGCGGTCGGCATCGGAACAGTGGTCGTAGAGACAGCAGACGCCGGCACTGAGAGCGGACTTGCTGGTGCAGATGCAGTTGACGTCGAACGAGTTACATCCCGAATCGGAGCTGGAGTTGCTCAAACACGAGTTCTGATAGTTTAGCGAGGGCGCAAGAGATGTGTTCGACCCCGAGGTAATAATGACTTACTGCGCAAGAAGGCAAGCTTTGGGAGGTTGCGAGCTGTGCAGTCGCAAGCACGGCAGCGACGTCCCTGTAGAGCTTCATCTCGAGAGCAGGTCTGAGACCAGAGTCACCTTTCGGCCAAGAGAGGTCTGAACAGACTTGACAAGGAGTCGAAGAGGAGTCAAAGAGGAGTCAAGGGGTACAAACA
Source organism: Neonectria magnoliae (assembly GCA_037954305.1). Classification (NCBI taxonomy): domain Eukaryota; kingdom Fungi; phylum Ascomycota; class Sordariomycetes; order Hypocreales; family Nectriaceae; genus Neonectria; species Neonectria magnoliae. Next base: position 106,778 of record JAZAVK010000069.1, on the reverse strand, counting down.
CCAGCTGAAGGCAGCTCAACCCAACTCAGCTGGGCCATTCAGCCCAATCACGGGCAAGGGCTTTCTGGTAGTCTGTTTTCTACCCTACCTAGTATCCAGCCGCCTGCATCGCAAGGTTGTGGGCGATAACGCAGCGTCTCGGATATAGATGCCGGAGCTAGCCCCAGATTTGCTTCTCAATACTGCAAGCCGCAGGTTCTATTGGCCACGATGCTCCCCTGAGACCCGGGAAGGCTGATTTCGTGTCCCGATATGGCCGGGCTGAAAGATTCAGGGCAAGGATGGGCAATTGGTTTCCGGAACGACGCCGCAGCGCGCGGAACACATCCCGCAATTAGACTAGATGGAGCTGATGCATTCGAGTTGAAACTATGTATATACGAAACTGACAGCCGGTTGACTGCGATATTGAAGAAAAGGAAGCGAGCCTCTACGCCGCAGGCTCCTCGCCCGACCAAACCGACCCTCCTTTTTTAAATACACTGGCTGTAGTAGGCGTTGTGCGCGGTGCACGTCAGCCCAGACGCGCACTGCGTAGCGCCAGCCCAGTTGGATCCTCCGCACTGCTGCCACTTTCCGGCCGCGGCCGCATTGCTGACGACGGCAGTGGACGTAGCCGCGGGAGCAGCGACAGTCGTCACAGCGGCCTTCTTGGTCGTAGTAGCGGGGGCCTTGGTGGTGGTGGTGACAGCGGCCTTCTTAGTAGAAGTAGCAGCAGCTTTCTTAGTCGACGTAGCGGCAGCCTTGGCCGTGGAGGAAGCCACGGCGGCCTCTGCAACGGCCGAGGCCGTGGTGCTGGAGCTGCCGCTCTGCCAGCCGCGGGAGCGGGAGAGCTTGTACCACCAGTTTCGCAGCATCCAGCCGTCAAAGTCGGTGACCTCGGTGGAAGAGCCGGCGAGCATGATGAAGTTGGTGATGCCAGTAGGGGTCCAGTCTGTGAGTCGTCAGCGGGGGATACATGAACAAGGCAGCTTCGGTGTAAGCGACTCCAGCTCGACATACCATAGACTGGATACAAGTTAGCGACATGTTACGATATACGATTCAACTCGGGGCACTTACAATCGTCAAGGCCAAAGGTGTGGCCCATCTCGTGCAGCAGGATGTGGATGTTGGCCGAGTCCAAGAGCTCCATGAAGTACTCGCGACCGACTCGCTGACCCCAATCACCACCGGTACCACCGTTCAGCCCGTCGGTGAGCCACAAGGAGTGGTCGTAGTGCTGGTCAGCACCAGCTGCACAGCCGCTGTAGTCGTTGTCCTGGTGGAAGAACCGGCCGCAGGACTCGGCGCACTGGGGAATACCCTCGGCGTCGGTGTCGGTGTAGACGTTGATGCCGCTGACGTCGCCCGCGAGGAGGCTCTTGTCCTTGACGGCCCAGCCGACGACGTTGACGTTGACCTCGGTGTAGGGGAAGTTGTCGAAGCCGTAGACCCATTTGAACCACTTCTGGTACTGCTGCTGGAGCGCCGCGGCGACCTTGGTGCGCTGGGCGGCCGTGACAGTCTCGCTTGACTCCCATCGCACACACATGTTGATGGTGCTGGAGGGTGTTAGATGAATTATTCTCATAAATTTCAGCAAGTACCTACCCCTTGTTGGCGATGAGCTGGTCCCAGCCGTAGTTCTTGAACCCATAGAGGTCGCCGTTACTGTAAGTCTTCTCGCAGTGGTCCCAGACCTCCTTAAGAGGAGTGGTCAGGGTGGACGGAGGTGCCCATCCCGACTGGCGCTTGAAAGGTCGGTTCCGGCGAGGTTCGCTGACAGATCGTCCTTTCACGGACGTCAGGCCTTCCCAGACAGAGCCGTCGAGATCTGAAGGGGAGGAAATGGTGGATGCCGCGGTCGACGCAGCGAGAGCCACCAGACCAGCAGTGGTAGAGAAACGCATGGTTAAAGAATGAGGGAACAAAAAATTGTAAAATATGTAATAGTAAAGATAGTGATAATGAACGTCAAGCTCAAACAGGAAGCATGTAGATCCAAACGAAACGAATGTGTACTGAGCAGAAACAGACAGAGGTTCGTCCCGCGACACATATATATCCAGTTTCGAGAACTCCAGTAGCGGGCCAGTTTCCTATCTTGGAGTTGTGGTGCGGCATCACCGTATTGCTCATTGGCGGGATAACCCAACCAGTAGGGTCGGAAGTGGATTGCTAAGGGGCCTTGGATGATTTACTTCCGAATCGTCCCAATGGAACCAAGTCCTGGAGAAAGGAGTAACTAGGAACAGCTCGTTGTCGAGCTTACTGACCTGCGAATCACAGTGATCCATTACATCAGTGTTTCCAACATCACCACTCGACCCGGACATAAAAATGTCGTCCTGGGCTGCGTGGACGACTTGGTTTGAGGTTATTGGTATGCTTAAACCCTGTCCTGGATGATTTCCGTGGCTCCACCATGCTACCACTGTGGGAACGACGGGCTGTTCCTTGAAACTGCATGCTCCCGAAATCTGGAGCTTTCGACACCTGAGACGGGCTTGGCAGAGCATGGTTCCCCTGGCGGGGCCTTGGTGCGAGCCGTTGTCAGCTTGGATTTGTGGATTTTCCCGAACCGTTCCTACGGTTTCCGCGGAGCGTTTCAATCTGGATATGGTTGTCTCGGTTGTATAAACGCCGGGCTGAGTATGGACTAGAGTGTTCGTAGAAGCCCAAAGAACAGCACAGCCGGAAGAAATCACGCCTAAGAACATGGGACGATTTTGTTCTGGATTGAGGAGAGCGCACGTGAACGCACACGTGCACCCCTCAGCTCCACCTGCGCGAAACCCGAGACCCGAAGCAACTAACCCGATCCCGATTCGGGTTTGGATTGCTCTTAGTTGACCTCGCTGACCGAAGGCTCCTCCCAATTCATCTCCGAAACAAAACACATCTGTAGCGAGAATGAGATCCGTCATTGCGTGTGACCGGTAAGTTGTGGCCCTGGGACAAAGGAGAGACAGTTGACAAGGGGTTGACAAGGGATTGACAATCGATTAGATGCAGGTGGGGCACCCAGTTGATCCAATGACAGGATTAAAATCAACACATTCCATACAGGAAATCCAAGGTCAAATGCAGACATGATGGACAACCCCCTTGTGCAGGCTGTTTAAAGACTCAAAATGTCCAGGACTGCACGCTGAGTGGTCCTGTTCTAAGCAACAAGCACCTCCCCAGCCCAAGGCTACGGACTCTGAAGAGGAAGTGCTCAGCTCAATGAACCAGAGACACTGAGAATCTCAAGGCCGGAAGACGTCATTGGCCAAGTCTTTTCTCAAACCCCCCGAGACCAGTTCATCCGAGCCGCCGGCGTCTTCCAATCTCAATTCCCTGAACTTGGATTTCTCCATCCCAGCGATCTTGAATACGATGCCGATATCAGCGCGTTGCAAATGCTCCGCCTTTTGGGTCTCTTAACCGTCTCAAGTCGCCACCTCGATGACCCTGAAGCCACCACCAACTCCAATCATGCACTCCTGGTGACGACGGAGCTTCACAAACGCCTTCTCAGCCCTAGCCTTTGCCTAGTTCAGGCATTCTTAATTCTCTCTTTGTGCAATTGGGGCCAGGGCGATGGTTTCAACGCCTGGATGCACACGCGAATTGCCTCCAGAATGGCCCAGCGTCTTCTCGGCACGAAGCTCTCGGATATCGGAAAAGGGACCGTTTCAGAGCTGGAAAACAGAACTCTGTGGTCCTGCTTTGCGATGGACAAACTGCTGAGTTGTGGTACACGACGGCCGGCCATATTTAATATCCACAAGATGGCACACCTTCCTTTGAATGATGCCAATTTTGCTTTTGGGGAAAGAAATACACAAGTCCTTCCGCCAGATAAAAGCCCACAGCACTCCAAGTATGGGCTGGATGACTGTCTTCTCCTCATAATCAAAGGACTCGACATTTGGTCAAATATCCACTCTTGGACGGCAGAAGGCGGACGACGACAACCAAGAATGGCTGAGGCGGAAGAGTGTCCGTTGCTGGACAGCTCGCAGTGGAGTCGTATGATGCGAGAGCTTCTGCAGTGGAGGAGCTCCCAATATGTCAGGCTCAAGTATCCAGAGACAAAAGTGTCCTCACACGCCCACATGAAGCAGGCAGAGAAGTTCGGATATGTCAACTTAATTTACTACGTGTTGTAAGTTATGTTCATCAATGCGTGGTAATGCTCCAATATTGACGTAGCAAACTGTTCCTTTACCGCGAGTACATCCCGTTCCATCCTGCTGGAGAATCGAAGCCCAGAGGCCCCACTGAGGCGCCCTTGCTAAAAGCAGCCGGCTCGGACGAATTCTGGAAGCAGAACTTGACCGATCTGTTCCATTCTGCTACGCAAATATCCAGCCTGCTTCGAGATCTTCGACGGGTTGGGACGTCTCTGCGCACCCCATTCTCTGGTCTCTGTGCTTTTTCATCGGCACTTATGAATCTCTACGCAGCTTCGTTCTCAGAATACATGGGCTTTACGCGGGATGAGATAGTAGTTGCAGAGACGCAGGCCGAGGAAAGCATGCAGGATCTTCGTGAGATTGGTCGTCTATGGAAAATTGCTGAGGACTGGATTCGCGTAATTGACACGGCCAACGGTCTATTCCGCCGTGTAATACCACAAAGCCAGTGAGTGGTGAGGATGTCACGATATGACCACCCCGATCTCGAAGAATCCATCCATCTGGTCCATCTCAAAGGAATGCCCGAATCAGCCACCAGCTCCCTCAAAACTAACACAACGCCAACAACACATAGAATAGAAGGAGAAGGACTAGATACTGGTCATGCTGTATCTCCTGGGCTCCACCCTGAGGTACCAAGTTTCAACGAGTTGATTGGTGAGGATGAATGGCGACTCTGGTCATTTTGGGACGACCCTCATATGCTGCCGACGTTCACCAACCCTGGTCTGGAGTACGAAGATGGAAGTAAGGCCATACCATTTATTACATGATCTCAAGAATAAATGAGATTGAATTCAAGGAATACAAGCCAGGGCCACCTAAAATGCAGATGATGTGCGTAAGTCAGTAACAGGATCGGGGAATTCGCGAGAACTCAAATCAGCTCTTGTGCAAGTTCATGTAACTATCGTGAATCTAAAGAAGACTCTAAGTTGGTAAAGCAGTAACGAATATAATATACGTTGAAGAACAGATAGGATTCAGTATAAAAATGCTGAGTGAATGCTTTCCACCAGCCGAGCTCGTTACCCGCTACATCATCGACCTGAAGGAACGCCGCATAACCTTTCGCGCCCGACAAGACTATCGGGAGAAACACTTCAAAGCAGCTGCTACAGCGATCGTAATGATAGCTCCAATCGATAAATAGAGTCGCCTAGACTGATCTGCAGGAGCGCAGGCAGCTTGTCTAAGACGGAGAGCGGTCTCCTAAGGCATCCGACTCTTGCAAAGCTACCATCTGTGAGTGTTTATGCGTTAATGGTCCGCTACACGATGAGGTGCCGTGAGTTTAGTCTCATCATCCTTGACGTCTTTCATGCCCTCTTGATACTCGGTGACAGTCTGGACCTAGGACTTGGAAATAATTCTCGATGGAAAATCTCGTTCCCGGACGCCCATCCAATCGTCCAGTCTATCATCTGTACAGCCTGCTCGTATTCCATCGCAGCAACACAGTGGTCAAGACTAATGGCATCCATAGGGGAGTACAGGATACGGGTATACTTTCTCCATCACAAACGTGCAAAATCTACGAAAGACTAACTTACCCCTATAGAGTAGTCTACCCTACTGGGTCCGGATCGGCTGCGAACGTTTCGGTTGACGGTTGACAGCAAAAGGAACATTGGACTGGGACTCTGATGGATAGTTCAGGGTTTGAGGAATAGATTGAGAGATGGATTTGAGCTTTATAATGGAACTTGGTATTGGGTCATTAGCTAGCCTCGGCTACCTAAAGCAATACCTAGGGATAGCAATTAGGGTTAATAGATATGGTTAGTTAGGGGTCGTTAGGGGTTAGAGTTAGTTAAGGGTAGGGCTAGTGATATTATCAGAGTTAGGGATAGGATTAGCATACGGATTGTGATTGTGATTAACTGATCTAGTCTTTTATCGATGTAGTTGTTAGAGCACAGAGTAAAATCTGTTGGTGCCTCTAGCAACACTCCATGGTATTGAACACCCAAAACAATGTCATACAAGACATCCCTCATAGTTAACTATCCCCATACTGATAAACGCCCTCCTCGAGGCCCTTGATCTGCAGCGCAAGCAACTTCGAAAAGTACCTACATAGAGCCAAATTACCTCCGTGGAACCAGAATCCCGGGTGACCAGTTCGTTGCCAGATTGTCCTCATTTCACCCTCGCTGTTGAATCCCCAGACATCTCCCACCGCGTCTGCAACCTCGTCGCCAAAGATAATTCGCGTCTGGGTACGCATGTTTTGATACCCCGTCGCGAGTACGATTTCATCCGCCTCGAGCTCTGTGCCATCGGGAAATCGCAACCCGTGTGGCAGGATCTCCTCGACCTCTTGGCCCTGCTTGATCTTGATCTTGCCCTTGATGATGAGGTCCGCGGCGCCGACATCCATGTAGTACCCACCACCACGCTGGAAATACTTGATGAAGAAGCCAGCGTCGTCGGGGCCCATGTCAAGCTTGAAGCCGGCCTTGTTGAGACCTTTGATCATTTCCGAATCGTGCTTGTTTTGGACCACTGTGACGCCGATTTGGTTGGTCTTCAACACCGGTGCAGGCTGACTGTGAAAGACAAGATCCGCGTCGTGGACGTCTGGGCCGTCTTCCGAGTAGAGGCCCTTGAGGCCAATGTCGGTGATGGCTTCTGAGGAAATGACACATGTGCTCGATCTCTGCACTATGGTTACCTCATACCCATTCTCGTAGTAATCTTGGGCGATGTCATGGGCAGAGTTGCAGCTCCCGATCACGACGGCTTTTTTCCCCTTCTGATTCTCTCGCGCCCCAGGGAACTCGGAGGAATGGCAAAGGAGATGGCCCTTGAAAGCTTCGATGCCTTTGATGGCTGGCAGGTTCATCTTGCCGGAATGCCCGGTGGCTTGAACGATGTGCCGCGGGTGAAAAGTTCGGGTCTCCTCGCCGCCGTTCTCGAGCTGCCGCTTGACCGTAACTGACCACCTGCGGTCTTTCACATTCCACTTGCTGCCGACTATTTCCGACTTCATCCAGGTGTTGAGTTCGAGAAGAGTTGCATACGATGCGAAGAAATCGGCGAGCTTGTCTTTTGGCGTGAAGATGGGCCACTGGGCGGGGAATTTGATGTATGGGAGATGATCGTACCAGACAGGATCATGCAAGACCAATTGATGGTACCGCTTTCTCCAGTTGTCCCCGACGCGGTCGTTTTTGTCGATCATAAGCGAATTGATTCCCAGGGCCTTGAGTCTGGCAGCGATAGTGAGACCCGCTTGCCCAGCGCCTAGGAGGTCAGCGTTGAATGATGGTTAGGAGGAAGTTCTTACCAAGGATCAACACTTGTGGCTCATTTCCGTCGTCGCATTGGATCTCGGAACTGCGTCGGTCTGCCCAATTCTTTCTTCCGGGCTTTCCGCCATGCTCGACACCTTTTGGTCGACGATCGAAAATGTTTTCCTCGTGGCCATCAAGCTCTTGGAGGGCAGTGTAGAGCGTATAGATCTTCCAGTCATCGGGGCCAACTTCGACAAGGCGAGCGACGCCTTCGCCAGTTCCAACGGTCGTTTTGAGCGTGAAGCAGACTCGCAGACAAGCGGACTCTCCTTGCGCATCAAGGAAGCTCATCTGAGGCTTGCGAAACGGGGTACTGGTATCGACGGCGATGGACTTGAGCCGCAGCCCGGCCTTGGAGGAGGCGAAGCCCTGCAAAAACTCCTCAATGGCATTTCGACCTTCGACGGTTCGAAAAGTCCACGACAGGGCCAGGTGATCCCGCCAAAAGCCATCCTCGGCGAAAAGAGCAGACAAGGCCTTCGGGTCCTGCTTGGCGAGGGCTCGGTTGACGTTTTCCACAATTGGCGCGGCAATTGCTTCGGGATTGCCGATTGTCACTTTGGGCGGACGTGGGAAGGTGGCCTTCTTGATGTTGATGGACCCCGGAACGGACCGCATGTGGGAGGGAAGCGTTTCCGAGTTGCCGACTGCCATGATGAGAGCCAAAGTTGCAAGATCGGTCAAGTGTGTAGTTGATTGAAAGGGAGAGCAATTCTTGAAAGGAAGCAAGAAAGATGACACGGACACCAGCGATTTATACCCGGGAAAACACATGCAAGTCTGCCCAAATGGTCTCAGAGAAGCGGGGGAAGACGGCAGTGAAACCGAGTCAACGTAAACATGCAGCCATTCTCTGCACAGAACCGACACCTGGACCCCACGACCAAGACAAGAGGATGCGGGGAAAGGCAAGCTGAACGAGATGCCGTGTGGGATCCGGGGTATGGCAGAAGGAGCATTCCACAACGACGGCCAATGGCGGACGAGTGCGGCTTCGCTTGCAACTTTCGGATTGCCGCTTGTGGATAGGTTCTACTGCATGAAGACCACCCGAACTCTAAGGCCGGGTTACCAGGCAGAGTTAGCGGGGAACAGCAGGGTTTGAGTTGGCAAATGACGAGGCTCCTTGATCATCTATCACTCCCAACAAGATCGTGTTCCGTCAGAGGGACGTTAAGGGACGTAAATTCTCTGAAAGTATAGATAAAGGACACGATTGATTAGATGAATATTACTCCGACATTAGGGATTAGGAGTAAGGGACGGAGTAAGGATAGGGAGTAGGGATAGGGAATAGGGATAAGGGTTAAAGATGAGGGTTAGATGAGGGTTAACTTGGGGGTTAGGATGTGTCCCGGAGCAGCTAGATATCTAGATTGAGCGGACATGTTTCACCCGAAGTCCCACAGCATGTTGCGTCATCAAGAGACTATCCGATGGCGTTGCAACTCGTATCGCACAACATCCGTAATCAATAGTTGGGTGGTTATCTTGAAGTATTCAAGACTCAAAGGTTGATGTCGCCAAGTTTGATCCCGAGTTTGTGCAAGCAGTCCAAAGCCTTCTTGCACCCGTCCAAGTCGCTTGGCCCCATAGGTTCGAAGGCTCGGTTCTCTTCGGCTCTGCGAAACGTGCCTGGCGCGGTGGATATGTATTTTATATGCCGTCCATCGACAAGGATCCGGTAATCGCTGTCGTCCGTATCGTCATGGTCGACGAGACATGCGAGAAGCCGGACATTGGCGTTCTTTCGATGTGAGGTTTACTATACGACTTAGGACAGAAAGCTTGTGCTACTGTAAGCAAATTATGAAATGAGATATGGCCCTTGGAAGATAGTGCCAGCTCCACTATCCTCAGATGCCCCAAATACTATATATGTTTCCCCAGATTTCCTTTTCTGTGTTCGTTCCCCAGACTTTACCCCACATCTACACTTGTCTACTCTAGCATCTCGTCTTATCAGCTCTGGCACAGACATTGATTGATCTTAAGGTGGACGGGAAATCCAACAAGGGGTCCTCGAGCTCGCAGCATGTCGAGTGCAGCAGCATCCTTGATACTTCCGAGGCAGTTGATGTCCAGGCCGGGAGGATCGTCAACGAGGAACGAGAGCCATATGGGAAGGCTGGTAAGTACATGACTACATTCGATATCCTTTCATGTCTAGCACTTGTCTAAGACTTGGACGCCCAGGCTTCGGCGGCATTTTCGGCAACAAATACGTTACGATATGTGCTGCGTTTGCCACCATGGGCGGCGCACTATTCGGATACGACCAGGGCGTTGTCTCCGTGACGCTTCTCGTGCTCTAGGAGCTCTCCATTGTCACCGCCATCGTCATTGCTTTCTACACAACGTACGGCACTAGACACATCCCGAACCAGTGGTTTTGGAGGCTTCCGTTCCTGCTCCAGGTAAGCATCCCAGGCCTTTAACGCTACGCAGACTAACACGGAGTAGATGGTTCCAGCCATCTTTCTTGGAGCCGGTGTTCCGTTTCTGCCATACTCACCCTCGCCGTCCTGGTAGGCAAGTACCAGGGCAGCTGGGACACGCACAAGACAGAAGGCTGGGTATCCGTTGGATTCCTCTTCTTCATGCTCTCCTTCGGCGGAACCTGGGGCCCGATCCCCCGGGCCATGCCGGCGGAGATCTTCCCGTCGTCGCTACGCGCCAAGGGCATGGCGTACGCCACCATGTCGAACTGGTTCAACAATTCTTCTGGTTATCCACTACTGAATGTTTTCTGAAGCATGACCTTTCAAAATGTCAAATTCTTACTCTGTACAACCAACCTCAACCAATAGTACGGTAAGCAAAAACGCTTTCCCCACAAATGCTCACTTTATTTGACATGGATCGCCCTACGTCAGTCGAAGGGCGCGCATGTGGGGCAGCTTCAATTGCTATAAGTCGACGAGGCCTGCAAAGAAGTATCCCCGTCAACAAACCACAATACCGGTCATCACCATCAAGCGTCGCCATGACCCAGTCTTCCGTTGAACTGCAGCATTCAGACTCGTCTCCCGATGGACCGTCTGGGGCCCAGGGGGAAGGGTCAACTCGACATGAATTTTCGTCGTTGCCCCGCGTCGACGGCGGGAAAGACGCTTGGCTTTTTCTGGCTGCTTGCTTCACGATAGAAGCCCTCACATGGGGTACTTAATTAAATCCTCATTAAATCCTGGCTAATTGCGATGCTAACCGCAATACCGCCTAGGCTTCCCATTCGCCTTTGGAGTGTTCCAGGATTACTACAGCACGCACGAGCCATTTGCAGGGTCGTCGCAAATCCCCGTCATTGGCACATGCGCGATGGTAAGAGTCCACTGTCCAGCGCGCCATGTCCCCGTCCCCCGAGCTGACAGGTCAAGGGAATCATGTATCTCGGGCTTCCGTTCGTCATGGGCGTCCAGAGGCTGTACCCCAGGCAGACTCGGTGGTCCCCGGTCGTTGGCCTCTTCGTCATGTGCGTGGCGCTTGCGGCAAGCTCCTTTTCGCAAAACACCACGCACCTCATCGTCACCCAGGGCGTGGTGTATGCCGTCGGCGGGTCCATATCCTACTGCCCCTGCATCCTGTACATGGACGAATGGTTCGTCAAGCGCAAGGGCTTTGCGTACGGCATCATGTGGTCTGGGACGGGCCTCGCCGGCTTCATCCTGCCACTGCTGTTCGAGGCGCTGCTTGGGCGGTACGGCTTCCGGACTACCTTGCGGGTTTGCTCGCTCGCCCTGTTCATCCTGACGTTGCCGCTGGCCTACTTCATCAAGCCGCGGCTACCCTACGCTGCCACTAGGCACATCAACCCCCTGAAGCTGAGCTTTACGTTCAGCCAAACCTTTATGCTTCACCAAGCGGCGAACGTCTGCCAGGCACTGGGCTTTTTCCTGCCCGGCATTTACCTCCCGACTTATGCACGCACTGCGCTCGGAGCCAGCACAGTTCGGTCGGCGCTTACCGTGCTGCTCGTCAATGTCGCCTCGGTCTTTGGGTGCGTGGCCATGGGGCTGCTAACCGACAAGTTGCACGTCACGACGTGCTTCATGCTGTCGGCGGCGGGCACCACCATCAGCACCTTCTTTGTGTGGGGGTTCTCGACCAGTCTGCCGGTGCTGTACATCTACTGCATCGTGTACGGCTTCTTCGCCGGGTCCTACACCTCGGCCTGGCCTGGAATCATGCGGCAGGTGACGTCCGGGCAGAACTCGCGCGACGAGGGCAGCGGGCGCGGCGGCAGTTCTTTCGACCCGGCCATGGTGATGGGCATGCTGTCCGCTGGAAGAGGCATAGGGAATCTCGTGTCCGGGCCGCTGAGCACGGCGCTTCTCCGGGGCATGCCGTGGCAGGGGCAAGCGGCCGGAGGATATGGAACGGGATATGGAAGCTTGATCGTGTTTACGGGAACGACCGCCTTGGCTGGTGGGGCGACGTATCTGTGGAGGAGAGTGGGATGGATGTGACGTAGAGTGATGTGGATGGACCTGGGGAATGGGGAATGGGGATCATCGGGGAGTTTCACAGTCATGACATCAGGTTGCTGCTTGTTAGCCGTGTAGAGAGATTAGAGATGAAGATCTACGACGTGTTTTGGCTTGGTCTTTTCGCGCTGTACCAAGTTCTCCGAAAGGCGTCATGTCGGAGGCATTTTGTACGGATGCCACCGTGAACATGCATTATTCATTGACACCGATTCAGCGCACTTCGGCGCAAACCACCTGCAACCACGCTCACACAACATCTAGGGCTGAGCTGAACACTATAACTACCCTCTGGCGGTCTGCGGATGGAACGAACCGAAGCCACCACGTCGGCGACCCGTCTTCCAATCGAACCCTGACCCCTCTCCAGGGCTAAATTTAGAAGCAATAGCGGCCCAAATTCCTGGGGCGCTCCCCGTCTGTAATTACAAGCGTGCCGCAGTGCCGAAAAAAAGCCTGTCACGGGCCTCAACTCAATGCCGGCATGTCCGCCTGGGGCGGTTTGCCCTGCCCCCAAGCTAGCCGGATTATTGGAGTCCAGACCTGAGCCTTTCCAGACCGTTTGCTCGTATGAGGCCTCGTGGTGGCGGGCATCGTCGCCAATAGCGAGGACGCCACTTGGCGAGAGCGGGGCCGCCGCAGTCCGCATTCCTATCGCTGTACTTCGTTATACGAGAAATGTCGTCGATAGAGCGACGGAGCTTGCCCCTGGGCTGTGCTGGCTGGTCGCCGGTTCGGAGTAGTCTGTAGATGACGGCTGAACTTTAACTTGTAGTGTCAATTATAGATCCCGAGACTAGATGGGGAAATTGTATATAAGCAGCAAGAACATCCAGTTTGTTCGAGAACTTCATCAAGCAACTCACCATCCACTCATCCAACTCTTCTACAACTCATCTCTTCACTCAAGTCGTCCGACTCAACACAACACAGCAACCACAACCACAACCTTCAGACACCACCACCTCCACCACCACCATGCAGATCAAGGCTCTCCTCTTCGCTCCCCTCCTCGCCTCTGGCCTGGTCTCGGCCGCTCCCTCCGCCAGCAAGTCCGAGATCTTCGAGATCCTCACCCTGCGCTCCGCCAGCCCCATCCACTTCTCAAACGTCCAGGCCGCCCGCAACAGCATCTTCCTCCACCTGCCCGACCAGAAGGCCGTCTGCGACAAGAAGTCGGACAACGCCGCCACCTTCAAGCTGGTCGACGGCGAGCTGCACCTCTACCGCTCCTCCGGCACCCAGCAGAAGCTGTTCGTCGACCGCTCCGGCATGGGCCAGGGCGTCCTCCAGTACTCCACCAGCGATGCGCTCCCTCGCAACGCCGAGCGCAAGGGCTGGAAGATCGACAAGAACGGCAACCTGAACTTCAACGGCGCCGGCCTCCTCGCCTGCCCCGGCAGCATCAGCAACTCCTGGAGCGTCTGGGTCGACGCCGGCAACAGCAACCCCGGCGGCAACAAGAACTGCCTGGGATTCACTGCCCGCACCGTCAAGATCAGCAAGCCCAACAGCTGCAAGTACACTGAGCGAAAGTAGACAAAACCGGTTTTCAATTTACAATGGGGGTCTATAATGGGGAAATTGCACAGACTAGACGACCGCACTAAGAGTCGCTACTAAGGCATTGATCATTTTACATAGGGGGATTAACACATTTACAAAGGGTTGAGATTAATAGAAATTCTACAGTTTGGACACTTAAATTTCGGATGTACTGGCTCGTTTCACCTTGATTTGCTTCTCCATGCCCTGTCCAGTCTAGACCATAGTTGGCCGCTAATTCAGCCTATCTCAAACCACAGACTATGTGCTTGCTTGGTTCGACCATGGCGGCTTATGATGGGTGCCGACCTCTGGTTAGCATTCGATGCCGTCTGATAATCTAGCTCGAGATAGAAAAGTGAGATTTTTAGATATTTGACGGGTTTTGAGATTTTATCGTCGACAGCCTCTCATTATTTACTACCTTAGGCTTGGCGTACTGCGACGCTGTCCTCGCCAGTTCCCTTCGAACCCCGAAAGTTATCAGCATTCAATTTTTATTCAATTTTGAGCATTATGTTTTCCCGGAGCGAGTATAATGAGACTCTCACCCTGCCAATGCTGGCAGGCGGTCAAACAGGCGTTGGCGAGCATGCTAATGCACTATGTTGGTGTACACAAAACGCGGCAACTAACTAGTGTGAGGGATATTCAGCCCTAAAACGCAGCTTAAAGCGCTTTCTTTCAGGGGCAAACCCCGATACGTAACAGCCATATCGTAACATAGCCGTAGCCTTGCCAGCCCTGTCGAGGGACAATCTAGAAAGCGAAGTCTTAGAGGCGTAGACTCATAGGCCAAAGCCGTCCTCGTGCAACTCCATGTGATACGAATCGGTACGAAGCGACTTGTCGTCTCACCTCATCCATCACTCGGCTGCGCCAGCATCCTGGGTTTCTATTGAGATACGAATACTCTGAGCCTGGTCCACATAAAAGTCTGCGAATTTCCTTAGATATCTGGGTCCGCACGATAATGGGGTCACGAACTACCCAGCCGGCTCTTTCCGGCAAGAGGAGAGAGACAGCAGCTTTCATGCCAATTCTGTAGGCGGAAAAAGTGAGATGACCGGTCCTTCCCCATTGATCTCTAGTCTTATTATAATTCAGATTAAAATGTGACCGCTGCCATCCATGCCGGAACTGTGAGAAGCGGGGCTTATATCGTGCCGCTTCATAGGCTTAAACCCCGGGGAGCAAGCGCCGACGGAAGTAGCTCTACACCCTCTCCCTTCCAGCCACTCGTTCTGGGTAGTTTAGCTCAATGATTATTTAATGAACTCTCCAGAGAGAGGTGCGGATGGTCTGATGGGCCTCGAGAGTTTGATGGACCAAGAGGGACGAGTCGACTGGGCAAGCAATTCCTGGTTATTTCGACATAAGCCATATTTACCGCGGACGTGCTTCTAACTCTTTTTACAGAACTGGTATGATAATTTGAATTTTCATATCTCGGGCGGGACTTTGAATTAACCACGGCTCTCATTTTCATTACGCATTAAATGGTTAGTAAGGCAAAGGAACGCTGTGTGGGTTTCAAGGTCACAACGAGAATAGGTTTAATGTATTCCGGGATAAGTTGTTTGTTCACTGTAGTCTTAGCTTAGGCAACTACCAACCCTCTCCATCTTGTTTTCTTAAGCTCGTGCAGCTATGTTGTAGTCTGTTGAACGTCAGTTGCATCAAAATGAATGTGGTCAATTCGTCAGTGGTTTCAACAGCCTCTGACGGGGAAGGCGAGCCAAAGACTCGGATATTATCCACGTCAAATCACTCTGAAAAATTTCAGGTGCAGCCGCATATCTGCGTTTTGACGGTGACGACAAGTCCGAGGAAATCAGCCGGGAGATCAACCTCGTCATCGATGCTAGAATGCATGACATTGCCAGTAGTTTCCACAGTGAGGACCGCAACAAATCAGGGCGAGGTTAAAGGAGATGGAGCATCGGACGTGTCTCTGGCTCCACCTCACTTTTGACATCATGTCCCTATGAACACGGGCGATGGATCGACATACATAGCATGTTGTCTGAACTGCCTTCCCAGATATTTGAGGCGTATGAATAGATCCTGGACTGTAGAAAAAAATCAGACGCAGACGGAGATGATTCTTCGAATCGTCCTTGCTGCGGGGCGACCTTTAAACCTCGACGAAGCAAACCTCGCCTTGACATTAGCTTTGCAGAAGCCACACTTCGCGTCACACGCCGCGTTAGAGCCGCGGCTATGGCCAAGAGATAGCTTCCGAAATATTGTCAAAAATCTTTGTGGTCTCTTCGTCAACGTCTATGACTCGAAACTGTCTTTCATTCATCAGACTGCAAGGGAGTTCCTCACCAATCCTGAACGACAAGGCACTTGAGAAGGGCGCTTGAGCATGTCAAAGTCGCACAACACGATGTCAATGGCCTGCCTTCACTATTTGCTGCTTCCGGATCTCGCAATACCAGCTCAGAACTTTCTCGGTTGTCAAGAGCGCTCATTCCTTTCCTACGCGTCTGACTACTGGCCTTTGCACTACATCTCACAGGAAGATACCCTTGCAGACCAATCACAGAAGAATGCGCGTATGCTCTGTGATGTGACTGGAGAGCAAGTGAGGGTTTGGGTGCCTAACTACTTTGAAAGTGATTCTAGTTGGGCATGTTGGACTGATCTAACTCTGGCGAGCTGTCTGGGTCTGAAGCTGGTCGTCGAAGATATCTTGGCTGAGGAGAAGACATATGGGGTTGCAGGAAGCAGTCACTCTAGGAATGACCCAGGGTTCGATTCCCTGTTCATCCACCAATTGTTACAGAATCTGGCTCTGTAATATAAAGATAAGTATAGAGAAAAAGAGTGATAGCCGGTGGGCTATGAGTACAGCTATTGGCTACGGTATAGTTAGTAGACTATATGTATATCCTTATGAAGCAGTGATCTTTACATTAATTTAGGTAGGTAAAAGAAGCATATCCCTCTCTGTCTATTTCCCTAGTAACTCCCTAGTTTTATCCGTTTCCTAGGTATTCCTTGAGAAATCCTATAGAAAAGCAGTTTACTTATTTCCCTAGGATTTACTATAGAAGAGATACCCGGAAAACCCTGGTCCTCCCCTGATAGACGTCTTAGGGACTTATATAAGTACCCTAGGGTAAGAATCTATAATAATTGCCCCCCCTTAAGGAGAGAGAGCACACTACCTATAGTATAGCTAGTAGGAGTAAAAGTTAGAATAGAAGGGAAGAGAATAAAAGATAGTATAATATAGATAAAGGAGGTAATAATTTCCTACTATTATATTATACAGATGAGACTAAATAACATTATTAGGCGCACTCATACTATACCCTTTGCTAATTTCCTCTAGTGCTTAGGCATTCTCCTCTACTAAGTTGTGCACTAGTCAGTCCTAATTGTAGTTTGCGGCCTTGGCCGTAGAGATTTCCTGTGCGTTAGCGGTGCCCACTCTATCGGCATCACGGGGAACCAGAGCCAGGGGACCTGGTTTGCCCGCGATGGTGGTATGTGTGGCCACGGGCTCCCCGTCTCTATACTTAGGAGAGTGATGCTTGGGGCGCTGCACCTCCGTTATATTGTTAGCTCGCGGGTTCTAGTCTCTAGCGTTGAGGTCCTTGAGCACCTCCTGGAGGTGGGCGCTGAGGAGCGTAGCGTTGGAAAACACCTAGAGTTTGAGAATATCAGTGACAAGGCACTAGAAGGTTCAAGACGCAATGGCTAGGATCATGATTAGCGCATCCATATCAATACTAAATCCCCGTGAAATCCAAGCGAATGTAGCGATCTGCTCTAGCGTTACTGTAGGGTGAACTTGGTCCTATGTGACCTAGTCGAACTCAGTGAAGTCACGTAGCGACTACCATGAAGATATAGACGTTATTCTTCTTAATCTCTACGTTAGTAGTTATAATAAAGGGACACGTAACAATGGGCAAGGAAATCTTGAGTCCTATTGAAGAAAGCGAGGCGGAGCGTTGGGTTGTTTTGGCCGCGTACTGGAGCTGCTCTATTAGGTTGGTGGCTTGACCGCGTTTTGGCGTGGTGAAGGGGTCTTCCCTGGAGCTAGGGCGTGTGGTTATCTTATTATGGTAGAGAAGGAATGGAATGGGCGCGTCGTTTCGTGGAGTCGCGGAGGGCGCACCACGGAGGTGGGATCCCAGTCGAGGGGTGGCCGTTATGCTGTTGTACATCGTAGTGATAAATCCCCTGACCCCGGCGGTGCCTCCCACGGATTTGAGGATGGCCCGGCCCTCGTCCTAGATGGCCGTGACCTCTTCATCCGTGCGGGCGGCGTACTATCGATCAAGGAGTTCGGCAAAGATGGAGCAGAGCTCGGCACTCCTGACGCACGTTCCCGGGAAGTTGTTCTCGTCTGGGGTTCGGAGCCCGTCCATGCGCGTGAGGGCTTCAGGCAACTCGGCTGCAAAACGGCCGCGACCGTCGCGAGCTGGTGGTCCGGCAGGCATGCTGTCGGAGTCGTCGATCACGGTAACGGTACGGGGCCACATCGAGATCGTCCAAATGCAGGCCGACAAGGACGCCAATGTCGATGCAGAAGGCGAAGTCTACGGCACGGCGCTCCGGGAGGCCGTATCTAGAGACCACAAAGAGATTATCCAGATGCTGCTCATCGGATTGATGGTATTGATGCAGAAGGCGAAATCTATAGCACAGTGCTCCATCTTGCCTCATCTAGAGGCCATCTAGAAATTGTCCAGATGCTGCGACAGGCGCATGAATGATGGGTTTGTTATTACACGTAGATTAAATCTTTCAATTAAGGTGATGAAAGTGTTTACGCTGAGGGAGCTGGGGGTTTAATTTGATGCCTACATGGGTTATTGGATGGCTACAATTGGATGTTACATCTCAATATGAGAGTACCTAATGTCGTTACTGTATAAAGTGTAGTATGTTATTTGATAGATACGTGAAATTTCTGCGACATAATAAGACATGGATTCTATTGCATTTTTAAAAATTCCAGATTTTAGTATCAATCTGCACAAGAAGGAGAGGTGCATACAAAGGCGAGTGTTATGTGACCACTTGGAACCTGACGTGTACGCTCTCCAATCCAACACATAGACTTCCTCGTTCTTCCTCGATCAGCCATTCCATATCAAAACGACCCGGATGCGCCGCTAGCCCCGTACACACTGCCACTTGCATAGCTATTAACCCCTTCCGCCAGGTCGACATAAACAGGAGCCAACTCCACAGGCTGCGCCAGACGGCCTGCAAGGAGCAATGGGAGAGCAGCATTGACAGCTTCCGTCGTCGCCCCCTGTGAGGTGAGGAAGTTGCTGATGGTTGGGCCGGGAGCGACTGCATCGACTCGGATACCACGTGGCCATAGCTGCTGACCGAGAGATCGGGTGAACGATACCAAGGCTGCTTTCGTCGCTTTGTAGTCGACTATACCTGATTGGCCGCGCGCTGCCAAGTCCGATGCGGTGAAGATGATGGACGAGCTAGGGGGAAGGAGATGCACCGCAGCTCGCGTGATGAAGAAAGGGGCATATATGTTGGTTCGCATGGTCTGTTCAAAGGACTTGGTCGAGTGATTGCCAATGTAGCTTTGCTCAAGAGCAAATCCAGCATTGTTCACGACGATGTCAAGGCCTCCGAGTCTGTCCGCTGCCTGTTGCACCAGGTCTGCGCAGAAGGTCTCGTTCCTTAGATCACCCGGATTGTTGAAAGCCCGTTGACCTCCTGCTTTGATGAATGACAGCGTCGTCTGCGCATCTGACTCCTCCTCGTCGAGATAGTTGAAAGCAACATCCGCACCTTCGCGAGCGAATGTAATTGCAACGGCGCGACCGATCCCTGAGTCGCCGCTGGCGATCAGTGCTCTCCGACCCTTCAGACGGCCATGTCCAACGTAGCTGTACTCGCCGGGGTCGGGGGCCGGGTGCCAGTTACTCTGAAGGCCTGGGAAATCTTGAACTGGGAGAGTGTAGTTTTGTCCGAATCGCGTGCGAGGATCAATCAGATATTGCGTAGAGTTCGGTTCATCTGTACATATTAGCCTGAGAATGGGACTGTGCTCTGTTGTGCAATTCCTGACCTTGCCCATGCGAAAGTCCGGCCAATGCCGCGGGGAGGAATTGTACTCGAGACCCAATCATTTTGTGTAGTTGGACATTGCTAGTGGAAGTGTCGCTGGGATTGGATCTTATAAATATCAGGATGGGATAGAAACTCGCTATTTATATTTCTGGACTTGTCGGAACTGAACACCATCGCATGTGATCCTGGAGAAACCGGACTACGCCCTGGGCCATATCTCGTGATGAGCTAGAGTGTGCTGCCCAAAGACCATAGAAGTGAGCATCTCCGGCTAATTGAAGCGCTCAGACGGCCTACACAGCCATGATTCAAACATTCATCACGACCTATTCCGAACGCTTACTTGGGACACTAAGCGGCGTACTTGGACGCGTACTCCATGGTCTCGGAGGTCCGGCCATGTCGATATCCAGAGCCGCGCGGCAACTCGCCGTTTATTGTCCTGTGAGATTGCATCCGCTCAATTGAGTAATCGTCACCTGGCTGATGATCATTGCTTGGCCGGATGATCCCAGTTCGTCGGTGACTGTGAGCCCGGAGATAATCGGACGATGGGGGGGGGGGGAGGGCCGGACGTATTGCATCCAAAGGCCAGGATCAATGGGGGTAAAAAGCTCTTGATTTCTGTCTATCCTAGCGGGAAAGGAAGGTCTTTAAATACATGATTTGGTCCGTAGGAAGGGATAGGAATCGTGTCATCTAGAGCGATGAGAAAGGAAGGGAAACGTGTCATCTAGGATGACTAGGTTGTTGAGGGCATCAAGGTTCGTGGCTAGGTTGCTGAGAGAGGTCAAATTGATCAACCTTTGTAAGACCATCGGGCCTAGGAAGCTTGTCATGTGGGGGAACCTTGTGATGGCCAATGCAATGTGACAGGACGTGTGGGTCAGCACCGGATTTGATGACGAGATGTCCGGACCGCGATACATCGCTCTGCGCCCTTAACTTGTGTCTAGGTGGGCTTGAATTTGTATTTAAGGCACGTCTTCAGGCTGATCCTGTTACTTTTGACCTCATCAACCTTTGGATTTCTCTCCAACATTGCCCAATATGTATTCGAAAGAACCCGAATTCTCGGAGAGAGACATTCCGAACCTCAGCGGTTACGTTGCCATTGTCACTGGAGGCAAGTATCCATGTTAAACAGTGGTTCAATAAATGTCCGTCACAACAGCTTGTTGACCCTGTGTGGTAGGAAATTCCGGCATTGGGTATGAAACTGCCAACCAACTCGCCCTCCACAATGCGCGTGTGTACATCGCCAGTCGATCCCGGGAGCGGGTGACACAAGCTATTCACAAAATGTCACAGTCGGCCATGGGAAAGCATTTGGATTTTCACTTCCTTCAAATGGACCTGAAAGATTTGAAGTCGGTGAAGGCAGCCGCCATACAATTCAGAACGCTAGAGAGTCACTTGGATATTTTGATCAACAACACTGATGTACGCATTGCTCATTCGTCTGCATTTCTGCTAGTATCTAACTCAGTATTTCGATCAGGTCATGACTGTCCCATACGAACTCACCCGCGATGGATTCGAGACGCAGTGGCAGGTTAACTACCTTGCGCCTCACATCTTTACTTCCAGTGTCATGCCTCTGCTGTTGTGGACGGCATCGGTCCGTAGCCGCCTCGACCGAGTCGGGATCGTCAATGTGTCCAGCGATGTGGCCCTCTTTGGCCTTGACGAAATCTAGTGGGACGACGTCAATATGACTTCAACTGAGGGGATGCTGGAGCTATAGTAAGTGCAACGAGATGGTAGTGGCAGACATGAATCTCGCTGATCACTAAAATCCTTAACTAGGAAGCGATACGGACAGTCGAAGCAAGCAAGCATCCGTGATGCAAAAGCACTCAACGATGGTTATAGTTCGTAAGGTAAACCGCTAATAGCTAGTCGAAAACTCGGACACTAACGAGATATGATCCACAGGTGTCACTGCCTACTCCGTCCATCCCGGAATTGTCCAGTCGAACCTCCAAGGCTACGACCCGACTATCGTTGGGAAGGTCGTACGTGTCGCGATGAAAGTCGGAGCTCGTGACACGCCGCTTCATGGAGCCCTCAATTCGTTGTATTGTGCTACGAGCTCCGGTGCACCGAGTCAAGGACAGGGCCAGTTCTTCGTGCCCGTTGGAAAGCTGGAGTCGCGTGCGGATAAATGGATCTCTGACGGAAAGGGTAATGATAAGTTGTGGCAGTTCGGTGAGGACCAACTGAAACGCCTTGGGTGAACTGGGCTGCGAGATGATCATATAGACCTGGACAGGAATTAGTTGATAGCTAGTGAGATTAATGTACGAATTGTGGAGCGAATGAGTAGAAAATTCGATGTGCTTGGGGCTATCCAGGGTCTAAAAATGTACTAGGTAACTGTAGCTTCATTTCAGGACGTGTGCCAACTAATCGTTAGACGGCAGATCCTAGGCTGGCAAAGCCTTGTATAAGAAGCATGCTTGGACAAGACGGGGCACATAACGTTTCAGGGGGTTTCCCCATGCTTTAACCATGACAACATTCAGAAAATACACTACAACTACCCAAATAACTATCAATATACAGAAAACGACAAGAAAAGACGCAGCCCAAGACCTAACGGTCGATGTAGCTACTGATTCGGATTCGGATTCATAAGCGCGCAATGAACGTCCCTGGCAGCTGTATTTCCCCGGAAATGCAATGGTTTCTGACCTAAGCCTATCTAGCTGGGAGCAACTGAACGACGGGTCAGAAGAGGCGACTTCGAAGTTCTGAGACACTATTGGGACACTGCCGTCAGACGCACCAGTCGTCCCGTTTTCCCACAGGTCAACAAAGGTTTGACTATCAGCACAATAAGTCAGAAACAGTCTTTAATCCACTCAAGTTCTGTAGTCTCGACACTTACAAAAAAGTATTATCAATGCTGGCATTGATAACAACTGTCTTCATGTGAAACGGGTACCAGGTCCACGCATCCTTTTTATTTCCATACATGAAGGGGCAATCCGACTCTGTGAGGCTGTCGTTATTCGCGCGACGCGGATATTGCTTCAAAGAAAGCAGCGGGTTGTTCTGTATGAGAACGTCGGTGAGGTTCCACTCCCAGAGGTTATTGCCATTCCAGGGCACCAATGTCTTCATGTATGGATTGTCGCGGATCTCCAGACGCTGCACTTGTTTGAAGCCAAAGTGCAGGTACTCGGCAGTATTGTTAACAGCGATGAATTCGTGTACGTCGGGCCACAAACAGGGGCTGATGTGTCGTACGCCCGTGATGTTGAGAGTCTCTAGGACGGGCTGGACAGATCCCACCCATTTTTCCGACATGAAGAGCTTCAGTTTCCCGTTGCCGGAGATACGGGCCTGCCCTATGCGGAGGGCTAGGAGCAGGGCTTTGTCAAGATTCGGCATATCCTCGAGGATGAACGTGGACGCATTCCAAAAGTCCACCAGCCCGTTGAGGCCCTCGAGGCCGACGTCTCTGACCTCGATGACTGCGTCGGTCTCGTCAGTGATGTGCTTCAAGCCAACATCCAAGTCTTCCGATAGTAAGGGCGACCCGATTTCTGCGTTCAACAGCTTTGGGGCTGAAATGAGACGGAAACTGGCGACGGAGTTGATCCCCACGAGATGCAGATCAGCAAGCTCAGGGAGTTTGGATATGGTGAGTGACCCGCCGACGAGGCTGAGACTTGGAAGCGAGATGCTTTTCAGCTCACCGAGCGAGCTGATGTTGAGATCCCCTATAATGGTTTCGATGGTGTCGCTGCTGATGGCGGACAGGCGTGAGATGTCCTCGCTGCCATCAGAATCGGTGTATACCTTGCCGTCGATTTTGACTGGGCCTTCCAGAGTGATGTTACCGACGGCATCTCTAGAGATGATTATGTCACCCTTGAAGGTGCGGCATTTGCTCAGTTGGTCTGCATCTTCTTGCGAGTTGATGGTGAATATTTCTACATCTGGGCAGTCGGCAGTCGCTCCTGCAAACCAAGTACACAACGGCAAGGACAATACCACTGCCAGAGATCTGTTCCATTGGACCATGTTGCTCTTGACACAGCGCGGAGTGGAGCTGTGAGTTTGAAAACAAATGCTGTTTGACGTGAGACAAGTGAAATGACAAGTTGAAGGCGTTGAGGCGGTGCAATTTGGCGGCTAAGCCCAAGTCGGCATCGTCAGACCACTTTCGGGCTGCAAGCCGCAGATGGAGCGACCCTTGGCATAATATTGTTAGGGGCACCAATAAGTACATTAATAGAGCCTATTCCAAAGCAGATCCCGTGGCATCAGACGTATTGCGGGCGGCAGCGGGCTGTTGAACAATTACCCTGTGATCGCGCTTCTCACTGTTGGCAAAATCACATCATACCAGATGCTGATCAGCCAACATGACTATCCGATGTCCAGAAGTTACCACAACGCCAATGGCAAGGGCGCATCCTTGATTCTAATCTGCTCTAATCTCGCCCAACCATACTAGTGTTTTCTCAATACTGCCTTCACACATTACTTGTACTAGTCTACGGGAGCTGTCTCTTCTCACTGCATCAGTTAAGAAAGTTTAAAGACAAGTTAATGGTTCAAGGTATAAATTGAGAAGATCAACGTTAACTTCATCTCTTATGGCTAATTATGTCTTTTCTATTTATATACCCTCGTAAGTTAAGCTGGGTTTAACAGAAATTTAAATATAAAATGGGATAATTATAATTCTAGCTGAATAAAGCTTTACTATTTATTCCTAATTATTAAGCATTAAACTTACGTTATAAGGCTGCGCATTCACCTAATTTCTTACAGCTTCAGCGTATAGTACAGTCTATTTACTATAGAACATTTAAACCTTACTTCCTAGCACTTCCTTAACTCTTAGTCTTCCTTATTACAGTCTTTTTATCTCTCAACGTGACGGAACAACAGTCCGTTAGTAGAGAAGATAGGCCCAAGCAGGTGCATATAAAAGCGGCGATAAGAACCATCAGAAAGCGGAAACATCACAACTAAGATGGAAGTGAATTTAACCCATCTTCTAAGCAATTAATAAGTAATAATATACGGGAAGAATATATACCAATCCTCAACCATCGCTAATATACCCAATCAACCTTCATCCCTCTCTCTAATTACGCCGTAGGACAAGCCTTTGCATTCTTGCTTGTCCTTGTTTCCCAAACGGTCGTCTTCTCAGACACCTTGATGGTGGTAGTCTTGACAATAGTCGCCCGGTCAGTGACGGTGCTGCTCGGCTTAAGAGTGGTCTTGACAGTCACCCAGCTGGTCACAGTGCTGGCGGGTAGAATCACAGTCTCCACAGAGGTCGCAAACTTCGACTGCGTTACAGTTGCTCGTGACTGGTCCAGGACAGACGTAATGGTACGCGTGCTTGTGGCTGCCTGAATGATGGTCGTAGCTGGGAGAGTCGTGGTGGACTTGATGGTATCGGTAGAACTCGTCTCTGAGGAAACAACCACGGTAGAAGGCTTCAGGGTTGAAGTCTTTCCTGTCGTCTTGGTGGTGAGAACTGTGAGGGTCGACGTGACACCGGGCACAGTAGTAGTCTGATACTTGGTGGCCTGAGACACGCTGAGGACCGTCGAAGTCTCAGCCTTGAGGGTGCTGACCTTTCCAGTAGTCTTGGTGATAACCAGATCTGTGGAGAAGGTGGATCCAGGGAGCGTCACCGTTGAGGTCTTAACCGTGGTCGTATAAACTGAAGCAACCGTGACAGTGACGGTCTGCAGGCCAGCGGCGCGAGCAAGCAAGAGGCCAGCCGCTTCGTGGTTGACGTGAGGATCGCGATGAGCCACGGTGGGAGCAGGACCCTCAGCGAAGCCTCGCTTCTTGAGCGAGTTGGCGGGGATACAAGAAATAGTCGTTGTCTTTTCGGTTGTTTTGGTCGAAGTCGTGTACACTGAGACGTACGAAGTAGTTGCCTTTGCCGTGACGGTAGTCTCTCCGTCGGTTCCAGAGGTCACAGTAGACGTGCTCTTGACGGTGATGGCTTTGGGAGTGGACGTCGTAGTGCTCGAGATTGTGCTGCTTGTGACCTGCGTCGTGGTAGTGGCCTTAGGGGTGCTGGTGGTGTAAGCTGTCTCAGTAATCGTGGTCTTGAGAGTGGAAGCTTTGGCAGTGGTGGTGATGTACGACGTGGTAAGGCCCCTGATCGTTTTCCAGGAGGTCTCGGTCTCGGCGTCGGGCGTGATCGTGGTACCGACGTCGATAAGCTCCGTTGACCGCTTGGTGACAATTTCATCCGCCTCGGTCACCGTCTGCGAAATCGTCGTGGTGCTCTTGACAAATGACGTGGTGGTGACCGGATCAGGAGTGATGGTGGTGCCAATGTCGAGAAGCTGGGTCGTTTTTATGGTGGTCGTTTCGACGGGGCCAGTTGTGGTTGTGGTCAGAGTCTGCTTGAGGGTGGAAATACTGGTGGTGAACACGGTCGTGGTGCTAGGAACCGAGGATGTGCTAGTGCTGCTCGTCTTGGTAGTGGCTGTGCTGGCGGTCGAAGCGAGGCTAGTAGTCTGGGAGGTCTGGACAACGGCGGAAGCAACAAAAGGAGTAGCGTAGACAAAGGTGCTGTTGATCCACGCCGTGGCCGAGAAGAACGTGCCGAGCTCGAACTGGGCAGCAGAGCTGGCCGAGAGCTTAGTAGCAAACGATGCCCGGCCTGCGGTGGAAGCTCCAGGACCCGAATTGCCCATCTCGCCGAAGATGACACCATCCGTGCGAGGATCACTCTTGGTCCACTGGTCCCAACCGGTGGCTTCAATCAGCGAGCCGAGATAACTGCTGATGTAGGCCACGCGGGCGTATTGGTTCCAGGGGCGACCGAGTGAGACAGACGAGTAGGACGCGCTGCCGGCCGCCTTGATGGTGCACTGGTCAAAGACGAAGCCAGCGGCAGTGGCGCTGTCGGCTCTCTTGTTGGCGGTGATGGCGATGCCGTCTCGGTTGGTGGCGATGGTGGAGTTGAGGAAGTATCCAGCTCCAGATCCCCAAATCATGTCGATGTTGCCCTCGACGTACGAGTTGGAAGCGAAGAGGTAACCGTTGATCAGGAGGGCATCCTGGTTTCCGTACACCTGGCAGCCGTAGAGACCGGCGTACTTGCTACTCTTAACACCGAAGCCCAGGGAAGCGTAGCTAAACAGTTAGCGATTATTATTCCGTGGGGGAGACGGGGGCTTACTTGGAGGCGGTGCCAAACGTGTTGGCAAAGTTGATGTTGACAGCCTGGAAATAGTTTCCAGTAGCGTACACGGTCGCCGAGTCCGAGTTGGAGGCATCGGCCTGCGTGTCTATGCCCGCGTTATACGTGATGGTGACCTGATTCTTGGTGTAGTCTCCAGGGGCGTCCGAGTAGCCGAGGAAGATGGTGGTGCCCGCCTTGCTGAGGACAAGCTTCTCCGAGTAGGTTCCCGGATAGATGAAGACGATTGCGGTGGTCTTGCTGGACACGGGAAGAGCATCCAGGGCGGACTGGATCGTGGTGTAGGTCGTCTTGCCTTCGATGGCCGTCTTGGAGACGATGAATACTCCGTCGGGAGGCGTTGTACCGTCGTACGTGGTTGGGTTGTCGACCGGTGTCGTGACGACAGTCTTGGGCTGGGGCGTTTGGATCTCATCCCAGTAGGTCTTGTCAATCCAGTCGGTGCTGTCCATGACAGTCTCCAAGCTGTAAGAGTCGCTCGTGAGCAGAGTCGCGAAGCCAAACTGTTCTCTAGCAGCCGAGTTGTTGCCCCAGTTTCCAGGGCCGTCGTTGTTGTACTCGGCAAAGGTGATGGCGTCGGTACGAGGATCACTTGCGGACCAAATCTTCCATCCGGCGGGCTGGATGATGTCGTCTAAGTAGCTGTTCTTGACGACAACCAGAGCGTACTTGGAGTAGGGACGTCCAAGGTACACGCCGTCAGTCAGATCAACCGTGGCACTGGGGGCAGCAGTGAAGAGACACTGGTCGAAAATATATCCACCAATGGCCGAGGAGCTGGCACGGCTCTGCGCCGTGATGGAAGAGCCCCTGCGCTTGGCGCCAAGAGTACAGCCCTTGAAGTACGACTTGGAGTAGCCCCAGATAAAGTCGATGGCGCCGTCGATGTAGCAGCTCTCGTAGTACTGGTATCCGGCAGTGGCTCCAGTGAGAAGAGTGTCCTGCCAGCCGATCATGGAGCAGCCGTAGAAGCCAATCTTGTTGCCGTAGATGCTGGCCGCAAGGGTCACGTAGTTGGCCGTTGCGCCGTCCAGGTTGTCCGAGTTGATGATGTCAATGTTGTACATGGCAATCTTGCCGGTGCCGCCCGTCGCGATGGTGGCTGTCTCGGCGTTGCTGTGGCCCACGGGAGGAGGGCTGACAGACAGGCCCTTGCCCTGGGTGATGATGACCTGGTTGGCGGTGTACGTCTTTCCAGGGGCGCTCTCGGTGTATCCGATGATCATAACCGGGCCGCTGCGGCTGATGGAGGGAACCTGCTCGTTGTAGGTACCGGCGTACATGAAGATGATCTGCGTGGACGAGTCTGCGGGAAGACTGGCGAGAGCGTCCGTGAGACTGGTGTACGAACCGTCGATGCTTCCATCAACCGAGACGAGAACGGCGCCAGAAGGAGGCTTGGTTCCACTGGTAGGGTGAGCCCACTCAGCATCAGCCGTGGCGGTGGTGGATGTAGCAGGAACTGCATCTGAAGTCTTAGTGACCTCGTAGCTGGGCACTAGGTTGTACGCAGTCATGTCAAGCCAGCTGGTGCTTCCGATGAAGCTCGACAGCGAGTAGGTCGACGCCTGGGACTCGGTGAGGCTGGTCGCAAACGAGGCACGAGAGCTAGTCCAGTTTCCAGGGCCGGTGTTGTTGAACTCGCCAAAGAGGACATTGCCGGTACGGGCATCGCTTGAGGTCCAAGTGTTCCATCCAGCCGGGGAAATGTGCTTGTCCAGGAACGAGTTCATGTAGACGACAATGGCGTACTGCGACCACGGTCGGCCTAGAGACGTGGAGCCGTAGGTGCTTCCGTAGCTCGACGTGTATGTGATGAGAGACTTGTCGAACACGAATCCACCCGCCCAGGACGACGAAGGTCGGTTCTGCGCTGTGATGTACGCATTGGGAGTGTTGGAGGCAACGTAGCATTGGTGGAAGTAGGCCTTGCTGTAGCCCCAGATGAAATCAACACTTCCCTCAACATATGAGTTGCTGAAGACCTGAACTCCCTGGTTGACAAGGAGAGTGTCCTGGAAACCCTTGAATGCACAGCCGTAGGCGGCCATTTTAGTGCCGTAAAAGTCAGCTGCCAAGGCGGCGTAGCTGGGCGTCTGAGGGAAAGTGTTGGTAAAGTTGATGTTGTACACGGCCAAGCCATCGCCGTTGGTGTTCTTCCAGTTCAAGATAGGCGTCTCCTCGTTCCGTGACGAGCTTGTAGACACACCGTCGCTAAACTTGATGAGGACGGTGTTTCCAGTGAAATCGTTGGTGAAAGAGCTCTCTCCTCGAAGGGTCACCTTTCCTCGTCGTGTCAGCGAGAGCTGCTCCTCGTAGGTACCAGCCAGGATATAGATGGTGTAGTCCTTGCCATCAGCGGGGAGTGCCGCAATGGCGGATGAGACGGTACCGTACTGGGTGCCGGTAGGGCTGGAGGCAACAGTGAGAGTTGATCCGACCGAGGTAGACGAAGCAGTTGCAGTTGAAGCCGAAGCCGTGGTAGACACATCTGTGGCAGAAGACGTAGCCGTGCTGGAAGACGTGGTCGTGGCAGAGGTTGTTGCTGATGTGGAACTTGTAACGGCGTACAAGGAATCAGGCCAACCGGAGAAGGGGGCAATGGCGGCAGAGTCAATCCAACTGTCATCACCAAGAATGTTCTTAGGCGAGTACGCCGAGGTACTAGACAGGATCTGGGCCCTAGATGAGCGAGACGACGTGTCAAATCCTGGGCCGGTGTTGTTGCCTTCGATGAAGCTGCCGGTGAAGGTCGAGTCGGCAGCTACCAACCAGCCCAAAGCAGCAATGTGAGCATCCAGATACGAGTTGACAAAGGCGACCTTAGAGTTGGTGGAGTAGTCTCGTCCAAGGTAGGTGCTCTTCTTGGGGACTGAAGTGCTCACGGGCACAACAGCGCAGAGATCGAACACAAACTGGGAGCCGCCGTAAGCAGACTGATACTTGTGCGCAGCAATGGTCTGTCCAGCGGTGGTTCCATCAGTCACAATGACCGAGTTGTAGATGTAACCAGCGCCCTGGCCCCAAACGAAGTCAGTGGTGCCCTCGATGCGACCGCCGCTGAAGTAGACGTTTCCGTAGTCGAGGTACAGCGTGCCCTGGCTCGACAAGATGTTGCAGCCGTAAAAGGCCACCTTCTGGCCCTTGGCATAGACGGCGAGGGCGACGTAGTTGGTCTGGGGGCTGTAGGTGTTGACGAAGTTGATGTTGTAAAACGCCGTCAGCTTGGTCTCGTACTTGGAGGCGCTGAATGTCGCTGTCGTGCTGGAGCTGCCTGCGCTGGAGGCGCGGCCGTTGGAGTTCTGGATCGTGACCTTGTTGGAGGAGGAGGACGTAGGATCGGAGGATTCGCCACGGAATATGACGGGAGCGACGCGATTGATGATGGGTTGCTCGTTGTAGGTGCCGGCCAGGATATATATGTACTGAGTGCTGGAATCCGCAGGCAGGGCGGCTATGGCGGCGCTGATGCTGGTGTACTGGGCGCAGGCGTTGCTCGCAGGGCCAACAACAAGAGCGGTGCTGGGCATTGACGAGGGGATACATGATGCGGTTGCGGATGCGGAGCTGGTAGTGGCCAAGGCCGAGGTCGAAGCAGCAGTCGAGATGCCGGTCTCAGTGGTTGCTGACGTACTGGAAAACCCAGTGTTGGAGGACCCAGTCGAGGAAACATCAGTGGAAGAGGATCCCGAGGTTGATGAGATCTCCGTGCTGGAAGATGCAGTGGATGAAACAGTAGAAGAAGATCCGGTGCTTGAAGAAGATGCAGTGGAGGAGGCCTCAGTGCTAGATGATACCGTAGACGACACCTGGCTGCTCGCACTCGTGCTAGCCGTAGAAGAAGCTGCCGAACTCGAGGTGGAGGAACTTGTAATGGCCGACGTAGTCGAAGACTGGGCGTTCTTGGCGTTGCTGGCCTTGATGGCACTCAGAACACTAGAGTCAATCCAGTCCACGTTGCCAACCGCCACTGAAGGATACACCGAGCCGAAGAACTTGGAAATATCATACGTCGAAAGACCAGAGACATCAGCAACCAAGGTCACATAGGGTGACCGAGCAACAGCATTCCGTGCGTAGCTTCCTGGGCCGCTTGTACCATACTCGAGATACTGGTTCGTTGTGCCTTGTGTCAGCGCGTCGACGTGAACACCACTTGCTGCAATGAATGCGGCAAGCGCAGTGCTTCGATACAAGACAACTGAGCCTGTGCCGGGGGTGGAAGCAAGGAAGATGTTCTTGGTCGTGGTTCCATCCTTCTGGATAACCTTGCAGTCGTCGTACACAACTGTAGAATTGTAAAGTATGCTGTTGACTGCATAACCTTTGTTGTAGACCAAGTTACCATTGGTGCCCGTGATGGCGATCGTCGAGCCGAAGATGTACAGCGAGGGGTACGAGTAGAAGACCTTGTCAGACGCCTCGATGTACGAATTGGCGATGAGGCCAGCGGCGAGGTTTCCAGTAACGGCATAAACACCGGCGGCGACGAAACTGCAGCCGTAAAAGGCATTCTTGGAACCCTGCAGAGACACAACACCAGCAGTGGAGGCGGAGTTGGAATTGACGAAGTTGAGGTTCTGCCAAGTCGTTCCCTTGACGTTGGCGATCGGGAAGGTCAAAGGCCGGGAGGAGCCTCCACCGTTCGTCACGGTTACTTTGTTTGAAGCATAGGAGCTGGCGTCTCGCTTGCTGACGCTGGAGCCCGTTTGTCCGATAACCGTGACCGTGGCTGTGGCGGCGACGGAGATGGCTTCGGTGTAAGTGCCAGCCAGGACGGTGACGGTGGGGATTGAGTTGGCCTGGGCGTAGGAGATGGCAGAGCCGATGACTGTGTAGTCTCCACTGCCATCGGTGGCAACAGTGACAGCTGTACCGCGGTTAGTTGTTGTCTGGGACGTGGGTGCGGATGAGGATGAAATGGTTGTCTGTGTGGAAAGCGAAGTGGAGGAAGATGAAATTGTTGTCAATGTGGTGACCGTAGAAGTCGGCTCAGAGGATGTTCCGAGAGCGGTTGTGGTTGAAGATGACTCCGTGGTGGATTGAGTCGACTGCGTGCTCTCTGGGGTGCCAGTAGTTCCGGACTCGGTAGAAGAGATGGATACTTCCGTTGAAGACCCAGATTCTGTTGAAGACGACGCTATCGACTGGATGTCTGTCGACGACTCAGACGTCTCTGTGGAGGACGTGGGCAACTCTGCCGCGAACCCAGACTCTGTCGACGACAACTCCGTCGAAGATCTAGACTCTGCTGACGATACGGATGTCTCTGTAGATACCTCCGTAGAGGAAAACTCTGTCGATGATCCAGATTCTGTCGCGGAGGTGTACGTCTCTTCCATAGATCCAGACGCCTCTGTCGAGGACGTAGATAATTCTGCTGACGATGTGGACGTCTCTAGCGAGGTGATGGATGCTGTCACGGGCGTCGATGTCTCTGTAGAGCCCTCAGGCAACCCTGCCGCGAACCCAGACTCTGTCGAGGATCCAGTCTCGCTCACGGACTCAGGTGTGCTGCTGGTCACAGAAACAAAGGAATCCGTCTGAGTCGTAGAATCCGTAAAGGAGGTCGAATTACTTGAGGACTCATCGGTACTGGCTGAGGTGCTGGAATCACTCGTGGTCTCGGAGAGGCTGACTGTCCCGGTCGAGGAAGTTGTCTCAGTCGAAATATCCGCGGTCGCCTGACTAGTCTCGGTTGACGTCGTCTGAGCGTCTGCCGAAGACGTCGACACCGAGACGGTAGTCTCCGCTGAACTGAAAGTGACGCTGGAGGAGGCCAGTTCCTGGGGCGAGAGCGAGGCCTCTGTAACGAACGACGCGGTGGAGGAAACAGAGGAAGCGGAAGATGAAAGAGTGACGGGCTTTTTGGCAGGGCAGGCAAGGGGCTTAGAACGACGAGAAAGTGTATCCGAACCTGTTTGGGCGTGAACGGCACTCCCGGCGCAAAGGCCAAGGAGGAACCACGGCGATATTCTAGCCATGCTGCTCAAGCCCTACTGCCTCTGGGTGAAGAGAGTCAGGAACGCAGGGTTGCAGCGACAGAAGATAAAAGTATACGACCCCTGACGGCGATCAGTTGGGTGTGATGCAGGCGGAAGCAGACCGATGGAACAGAACCCAGATTAAACCGGGGTCCCAGGTTGATAAAGGACTGTCACTCGGGCATCCTCGTGCGATGAGCCCAGTCTGACGAAAGCCGTCGTCAGTGCCGATGCCTCAATGGGACGCGCCCCGGCAGCTTCGAGTCGAAGCATCGCGTGGACGCCCGGGCCTGAGAGGCTAGACTCAGGGTCCTCGATCCAGACCATCGTTAATGCCATATTGGCCCCCCACTGAGTCCCTGCCATGTGTTCCGAATGGGGTCATTGTCAAGATACCCGTGCAGAGTTCCTGGTCTCGACAGCCACGCGTCCAATTTTTGCTTGAAAGGGGTCCTCCGACCCGTCCGGCTGGCAGACGGCAGGCCCAGAGACAGGTGAGCCAGTCCCAAAAACCCGTTAGCCTCATCGTTTCAGCTTCCGCCAAGGGCTCCCGCTAAAATCAAGCTTTGTGCCATGTGCTCGCGTTGACAGGGGCGGGACGCATCTATCCACCAATCTCGTCGCTCGCCGTTGCATTGGGAGTTGGTCAGTCAAGCATTGCCATGAAAACACCAAGCCAATTCAAGAAAGGCCATGCTCGTATCGCAATGACGCCCGACGACTACTGGTTCGGTGCATGGTTAGATGAAGGGTCCACCGAAAAGAGCCTGGTCAATGTCATAGTCTAGACCGGCCCTATCTAATATGGAGTACAAACTCGACCTGTCACGCCGGATAGCTGCACTTTTCTCGCTTGTTGTCGGGAAATTCCGTCCAGAGTCATTCTGGTCACGGTCTGCGGCCAAGCGTCTGCGTAGGTGGCTTCAACTGCGTGTTGGATGCTAGACACACCATCTAAATTGTGCTTGGCCTATCCTTGAGTTCACAATGTTCACCCACCTAAAAGCGCAAATTCTGCTTCACTCACAGAGTCCCGCCCTGGTAGTCGGCCAACCTCTAAGCGCGTGGTGGATGTTCATTTTTTTCTGAGCGTGGGATAACATCGCAGCCCTCATAGTCCTCTCAAGTTCGAAAGGCCAACGCTTGCCACGCAATCCTCCAGCCACCTCGTCACAATCGCGCTGTGAATGGCCACAGCTTGCGACTACTGAATTCGAGTATCCGCCACTTGTCCGCAATGAGCCATTGTGTCCGTTGAGGAAAAGACGCCGTGGAATATCCGGCGTCTAGTCTTCGGAGCCGAGGCAGTCTTGAGGTTAGCCTCTATTTCTGTCAACTCCCCACACCACCGGCAACGTTGAGCACAGCTCGATCCAATCTTGTGCCTCTAAAAGAGCCATTACAAGTTCTCGAAGAAGCTTTCATTTTTAGACCCCTTATTACTTCCTACGCGCCGCTCATCGAGTGTCCGCTGAATTCCCCCTGGCTAGACCATTTCCGCTCATTTAGCTCCGAGGCTGAATACGATGTGCAACCGGAGTCGCCTTTCAAGCTTGCAAAGCCACAATTTCTGTCGTCTCCTATCACTTACTGCCAATGTGATAAGTATCGGGACCCACGTGGATCGTACATACGCGGACGCGAGATGGCTGTCTGAGGGAGTTAGTGCTCCTTACTGGAGAAGCTACCCTACACCCTAACCCAATATCCGACGTCCCGTGGGGAAACTAGAAGCAAGGACTCTCTTCACAAAGGTGTTATCGAGTAGTTCTGATTTCCTTTTTGAACTCGTTTTCTCATTTCTATGTGGCAAAAGTGTTGCAAGATATAGATCATTATGCGTACTAAAGTGTGTGCGAAATTCCACCCAAAAGCCCTCCGTGAAAACGATTACTAGGACAGTACTGAGAAATGGAGGGACGGAAAATACCTACAACAGCAAATATTCCAGTTTGGGCGACAGCTATCATCAATATTCGGGGATCTCGCTAAGTTCGACGTGGCTACTGCCGAGCAACAAAGGATACCGGAGCAGCTTCAAGAGATGCAGGCACACCAAAAACGCGGCGAAACATGCTTAAAGTCGACAGGGTTATGAACTGGCTTGAATCGGAAACGTCGCAGTTACTCTGGGTCGACGGGAACCAGATCCTCCAGAGACAGAAGTTCAGCGCCTCCTTCGTGGTGCCCCTTTTGATCTTCGGCAAGAGTAGCTTTGAGACGTGCTTTGCACTGCGGAACTTCTACGGAGACTGTGGCTCGATTCGTCTAAGTAACTTTCGGACTTTGGCACAATCTCCTCTGCGTCAACTGCTGAAACAGCGCCCCGAAGTCTGGAATGCCCTGTCTGACCATTTCACCGAGGAGAAAGCGAGAGATATCTCTATACTGTGGAGTTTGTGTCATGTGTATTAAGGAAGCTAAGGCCGATTGCACTTTCATCGTCGTAAAGAGCATTGATTTCCTGGTCTCAGACGTGACTGGGGATGGCATCGATGCCAAGGATTTCGCCATGAAGGAACTGAACGACCTCGTCAAGGAATCGATCCCCCCGGTCAAGATTCTTCTAACTGCGCCGCTGTATCGAGAGTCACAAACCGCTCAGCTCTCGTCGAGATCCCTGGCCCTGAAGACACTGTCATCAGCAGCAACCCGCCGACCCCAGAAGTCTCTCTCGATGCATATCATGAAAAACGACATGGCCTTGGTCCCGCAGAAGCTACGGAAATCCAGGAAAAGAGATGCAAAACCATTCGCTTCTCGCAGCTACCCATGATCTATCCCGTAAATTCAACTATCTACACCTATAAAGACGATTATATAGGAGCATTTGTCGTTTCCGAGATATCTGGTATGGCCCCATTGCCGTTTGGGACGTATAGTCCGGTCATCCTCCGTGCCTGGGCAATAGACTATCACGGCAAGGATTTCGTCAGGCAGTTCTATAATCTCAAAGTGAGCCAGTTTGCTGGAGAGATAAGTATTGATCGGCTGCGATATGTTCCATCGGGCTACCTCCCAGAAGAGCACCTCCACCGCCGCCGCATGATTCGGCGAGGTCGGTGGTACTGGAAGCTGAGCAGTAAGGTCCATTTCATGCAGTCTGTTATCGACGGGGTATGTCAAGTTCCTGTCTACAAAAGGTCATAACCGCTCTAAGCCTATAATGACTAATACCACTTAGAATCCGAACCGTATCATCATAGATCAGCAACTTCGACCTTTCCAACCAACAGAACTACAACGCATGGATGTACGGTTGCCTCTGATACCCACTGGCGACATGAGGCCGCTGGAGGCACTAGCATGTCCTCCGCAGATCTCGGCGTATTGCCTACAGAGTAACACTTGGAGTATGTACATCGCGTTCCAACAGCACCACCTCGAGCATGTCGAAAACGACACGAAACATGCTTCGTAGCCCACTGATTCTAACTTGTAATAGGCGAGCCTGACCTAGATAGCATCAAGGCACCAATTTTCGAGAAAGATGCAATTGAAAAACTACTTCTACCGACAAAAGACATGCTGTTAGCTGCAATCAGCCAATTTCAACCCCCGGAGTACGCCGCCTCTGATGCTACTCTCATCCTACTTCACGGCGACCACGGCGTCGGTAAGACGACTGCTGCTCGACATTCGGCGGCCTCTACTCGAGATCTCAGTCGGAGACATAACCGAAGCTAAGACAGCATGCTAGCATCTTTCAGAGAGACGATCCAGCACGCCGAGCGGTGGAAAGCCGTCGTTCTATAGGAAAATGCCGACCTCTTGTTTCCAGACACATGAGACAGAGGTATCAGCACGGGATCACTTTCTCGTGTCGATGGTTAAGGAGCTTGAGACCTTCCGCGGGCTGGTATTTTTCACAACGGATCGGATTGGGTTACTTGCAGGCCATATACTCTCGCGCATCGACATTCCTCTGGATTCCCTCCTCTATGACTATCAAATACGCATCGAGCTCTGGACACGGCTGCTACGGGATGATAACCACGAGAACTACATAGCCCGAGAAATGATGGATGTGTTCTTGAGAGACGAGAAGGGATGTGATGAAATGAATGATTGGGATATCAAAAACACCTTGAGCACCGCGAAGAAGTTCGCTTTCCAGGCAGGCGTCGGCAATGAGCCGATTAGCTGGACATATTGGAAGCGGGCGGTGAAGCTTCAGGTCGAACTCAAAAAGTATATGATGGATATCTTTGGGACGACCGAGGAGAAACGTGCTGAGGAAAGTCAGCGCAGGGTGACCAGAAGAAGAAGCCCTTCCCTCTCATACTCAAGAGAGTCAGCATTCTCGGGAGCATCACCGGAAAATCTTCCGTTTAGGCCGATATCAGTGCCGCCAGGAGCAGCACAACTTCAGCCACAGTGGCCGTGGATGGGATCGTATCTGCCTAATGCGAACCTTGCAACGCAAGGAGAAGCGCAATTCCAGCAGTGGCCTAGGACGGCCTCGGACTTATCGAATTCAAACCTTGCAGCACCAGAGGCTCCCCCAGGGGATAAGGCTAACTGGGTTCTTAACTCTTTTTACCATTTTTGGAACGACGGTGCTCGACGGGACTCGGATGCAGTTGGTCGAGGCTCTGAGGAGGCATAACCGGAAGCTGGTGTTTACAAAGAGAATGCGGGATGCAGTGGATACGATACACCAGTATGAGGGCGAGAAGTGGTTACGCAACATGATGTATAGCTTGAGAGAGAAGGATGCGGACTAGGAGAAGTTGTTTATGGTAGTTGGCCAATACGAATGAGTATGAGGATCAACAGCCTTGTGTATGTGAACGGGAATCAATACCATTGCACCTGTCGGCAAGGGGCTTATTGTGATGGCATTTATAGAGAGAGAGCAGCTGTTGGTTCTGGCATTGTGCTGCAGTAGGTTTAACAAGGTAGATAGATATTTGGGTGGTATCAACTTGAGGGGCACCATCATTGGCGTCGACAAGGGCTCTGGAAGGACCCTGGGAAGGTGAGCATGAGCTGGGTCGACTTTAACAATTGATGGTGACTATCAAAATAATTTGAGACATTATATGGTCCGAAATTGATCTGTCGCAGCTTTTCCCGCTGTCTCAGAGACAACCTACTTATACATTCATTGTTCAACTCCTACAGTCACACCGGCTATGGCAACACGACTTGATCATTCCATTAGAAGACTCGCAACAATTAACAACCTGACGTCGTATTAACCGCTCGGAGATAATGTGGATGCGACGGCGAAGAAATCTATTCCCGAGGCCCTTAATAATCTCCGACTCCGCTAACTGCCAACTACCTGGGTTTTTCCGAGGCGGTGAGCCCTATTCCGCCATCACCAAACCAACAAACAGTTCGTCAAGATGGGGTTGTCACCGCAAGACCCCAACCGGGGTGTGGAAGCACAGGACGGTTGTGACCAAGTCAGCCAGCAGAAGGTGTCAATTGAGGCAGCGTCCAACAGCGACCAACCATCGGAACCTCACGCATGTGAGGGGTCCTTGGCACTTGGAATGCAGGATGAGTTGGACGGCTCTGACGCGGGTATGTCAACATGTGCATCTCAAACTGTCGTATGCTTACAGGCCTCATAGACCACCTGAGCCCACCTATTCCGGGGCCAGATTGCGACATTTTCACATACAAGGATGACAACATTACACCTTCTACTCTGCCAACTGACCTCACCCGACCTTATTTGCTCGTAAATATTGGCTCTGGGGTATCATTCTTTCAAGTCTTTGACAATCGCCGGTGTGAGCGCATTGCAGGCTCGTCATTCGGAGGTTCCGCTCTGTGCGGACTCCTCTTGCTTCTCACAAAAGCCCGCACCTTTGATGAGATGCTTGAGCTTGCGGACAAAGGCGACAACTCCAATGTCGATAAGCTGATTGGAGACATATATGGCATGGACTATACTCGGATTGGCATGAAGATGACGGCTGTCGCGTCGACGTTTTGCAAGGCATTCAGCAAGGAACATCGATCACAGTACCATCTTGCCAGAACAAGATCCGAAAATGAGGCATCTCAAACATCAGGCAACCCGCCCTTCTCGGATTCCGATATCTGCCATTCTCTGGTTTTCGCATTGTTCAACAACGTTGGACAACTCGCGACGCTGCAATCACGGGTTCACGACAATGCCGACATTTACTTTACGGGCCCTTACGTTCGAAGCCACCCTCTGGTCATCAGGACCCTTTGCATTGCGGTTCGATACTACTCTGGAGGAGAAAAGCGCGCGCGTGTTGTCAGCGATCCGAGTTTCATAAGCGGAGGAGACGCGTGAAACCTCTTGGATGGGATGCCGTTTATCGGCCACTTTATATACCCTCTGTCGATTGAGCTACATTGAAACCATCTTATCATATCTCCCTCTCTGATCAACCACGCTATCATCCCAATAATTAAGCCACCCGAACCACCGCCCTCCTGGCAAACCCAAACACCGAAAGAGGATCTCCATTGCCTTACGCTATGACGTGCAACGATCGACGATGTCACCTCTCACCGTCTGTAAATCGCCGGATGACTCACATTCAACACCGAATGACTCCCGCCGCGTTCGACACCGAATATACTTGAGTTTGGCGGGTTACCTTTGAAGACATTCATCCTGACAATTCTGATATACTTTCTACTACACCAACACCTTTCCCACATCTATAAACAGTCCACATCCCACCGCAATGGCTGAGCCAACTGATGAACCTCCTCGCGATAATGCCCCCGCTGACCTCAAGTCTCGCTTGAAGGCCTCCTACAACGCAATCGCCCCGAGATATAATGAATGGACGATCCCGCACTCGGCCACGCGCCTCCGCTATCTTGACCAGCTCCTCGGCCGCCTGCCCTCAACCCCCGTCTCCGTGCTCGAGCTCGGCTGCGGCTACGGCGTCCCCGTCACCGAGAAGCTGCTCTCCCACGCCAACTTCTCCGTCACTGCCAACGACCTTTCCAGCGCCCAGCTCGCGCTCGCCCGCGCCCGCCTGTTGCCCGACCCGCCCGGCCCGGCCCACGGCCGCCTCACGCTACTCGAGGGCGACATGCTCGCCCTCGACTTCCCGCCGGCGACCTTCGACGCCATCGTCGGCATGTACTCCATCATTCACCTGCCGCGCGCCGAGCAAGTCGAGATGCTGAGCAAGATGGCGACGTGGCTGAAGCCGGGCGGATGGGCGTTGGCCAACTTTGGCGCCGAGGAGTTGGCGGGGAGGGAGGTGCAGAACTGGTTGGACGAAGAAAAGGGCTGGATGTTTTGGAGTAGCTGGGGGAGCGAAGGGACGCTGGACAAGGTGAGAGAGGCAGGACTGGAGGTGGTTATGCGAGAGGTGGTTGAAGACACGGTTGATGCGCCGTTCTTGTGGATTCTAGCTCGGAAGAGCGATTCGTAAAGGCGACGATGAAAGAAGTCGGAAAGCTGGCCATGACCTAGCATAGCATACACGTTGTCTCCGATCTTCAATACAGGATTCGATGTTTCAAGATATTCCTCCAACAATTTCCTCTTCAAGTCATCGCAATATTAAGCGACGATTCACATTCTTTCTCCACAAGGGCGATGATGAGAGCGGCTCTGGAGCGAGTATCCAAATGCCTATGAGGATTAAAAGGCATTGAAGGGCCATACCACTGCGGTACAAGCCTGTACGAGGAGTTGTTCGAAAGGCCTGGAGGAAGCCAACAGAAACCAGAATGCAAGTGGAACGCACCTCTCCTACAGTCCATTTCCCTTTGCAAATATTTGCCCTGGATTGTCTCCGCAATAGTATCTCTATACTGTTAAGCATTGCCGTCCGTACTAAACGAGCGAATCGGTAAAGCGCCCCCAAAGACGTCTACTGAAAGCGGTAACTGGACTGCCATGTACGGTCTTGGCAGTAAACACCATGTAGGCAATCCGCTGTCATTGTAAAAAATAAGCCAAGACATAAGGGGATCTAAGGAAGGGAATGATACCTTATGTGATATAAGCGATGCTCCGCGCGAAGCTGGCTCAACCCGCCATGGTGTATCCCCAGTCATTTTGATCCATCATCTCTTCGGGCCTTCTACGGTCAGGTCGGCGAATAATACTCTAGGGCAACTGCGGCTGCTTCTTGAGCATATCAGACCATAACCTGTTCTCCATTTTTGCAGAACAAATAAAGGACTGGGGTATGAACTTGTCAAGATCTAACATCGGTTGTCATGGACCACTCTGGTGCCTGGTGTAGGTGCCAATGCCGAGGCGCGGGGATCGCATTTTGGGACCCCAGATCTTCCAGATCTAGGATGACGTGCCATGTTTCGTACCAAGGAAACAGTTTCCAATCGTAATTCAACCTGATCCCCAGTACATAACCGACGCCAAATTAACTGGGACTTCCAGTTGGGCCGTGTCCGAACTTTAAGGATGCTTGGCGACTTGGCAACCCCTCTTTGCGCCAAGCTGTGGCTCCATGATCAGCCTCTTTTTTCCGCTGTAGAGACGAACCCGCCACCACTCAATGCTTTACCTCCCTGATTGTGGCAACACAGCCTCGCCGGAACCTTCGGTAAGTCTCCACGCAAGCCCGCAGGTCCGCCTATCTTCCTTCTTCCAAACCTGCACCACCAGGAAGCCGCCCCCAAAGCTTATGGCTTGGCAAGGGATGAACTAAACAGCACTGACGTGGCTTTTTCGCCTCTCGAGCTCAATTAAAACCCGTACGCCACGCCACTCCTGATCCGTCAGTTTCGTTTCTTGCGATTGTCATTCTAGTCAAGCTTGTTTTTAAGCTTATCCCGGCCACCACGGCGGCGAATCTACCACGTCGAGGACACGATTAAGCAACCAGCCTCAGCACAGTCATTCGCCCTCGACGACACAATGGCTGCGGAGCCGGCCCTCCCGTCCGCTCCTAGTTCGCTGTCTGTGCCTAACAAAGAGTCTCCGAACGATGCGACGACCGGACCCCCGCCTCTCCCGTACAACCTACGGGAGCATAAGCTCACCATCTCAATCTTCTGGTTCCTCATCTTGACCGAATGCACGTTGATTCCCATCATCTTCTACTTCACCATCTCCGAGCTCACAGACCTACGCCCCGGTGCCATGTTTGCCATCATCACCGCCATGTTTGGCTTCATCTCCGGAGGCGAGTACGGGCTCCGAGGCCTTCGCCTCATCCTGAAGAAAGACACCTATCGGCCTCTCAATGGTGCGGGTCGCTGGAACTTCGACACGGTGCACCTAGTCCTCGGCCCGCCCTACTTTGTCATGACCGCCCTTATGATTGGCTTCAGTATACCCGACCCGCCTATGATGCGCGGGCTCAGCATCATCATGCCCGTCGGCATACTCATGGTCACGTTGTACATGATGTGGACCGGTATTGCGTACCAACTCGGCTGGCGCCTTAAATGGCATCGGATGAGCTCGCACACAGTCGGAAATGTCTGCCCGCCGCTGACGTTCTGCATCATGGAAGACATCACCGCCTGCGATGGCGGAGGCGGCAAGGCGTATCGGGAAGCAGCGATGGCAAGATTCAACGCATCGCCACGGTTTCGGAGGATGCTCTCACAGATGCTTTGGGCGTGGGCTATCACGGGGTCGGTTCTTGCAGTTATTCTCATTGCTCTGGCGTGGAGTTTACCCGTGGAGGTAGCATACACGCTGGGTTGGGCAGTCCCATCGGTTTGGGGTGCTATTGGAGCATATATGACGATAAAATGGGGTCAGAGATGTATAAAGATAGAGAAGGAGAAGTGGATCGAAGACCACATGGCGAGTGAAAGAGCTGGCTAAGGCTGAGACAAGTGCACAAGCGTAGGAACAATAGACCAGTCCCATGTATACTAGACAAGCACAAGTAACATTTAGACTTGGTAAAGAGTCACGCTGTTGTTCCCATAAACTTACGTGTTACAGAAGACTTCGATTATCTCGACGATTCTGACAACAGTGAAATGGCGTCAATGACGATCAATTTTGTGGTGCATCGCAACTCGTGAATTTCGATTGCCATTAAGAGTCAGCCCGATTTATCGGGGACCACCGCCAAAACGTGCAACCTTACTACTGGGGATGCGGTTCTTCTTGTCTGTGGTCCCCGCCGACTATGTCATCCCAGAATCGTCCGTTTCCATGGCCAGCCAATCCACAAGGACAGGCGAAAGCAAGCCAGTGTGGGACTTTTCGAGGCCCCATGGCATCAATGAGGAAAATGTCGTTTTCGGTCATGGAAATCTTGCCTTCATGGTGGCTAACAAAAAGCGTCTGGAGGTGAAGTTGGCCTTAGATAGGTGCTTGCGAGTTAAAAATGGATCTAGCAGTACTCACAGTAGACGGCTGACTGGCCGTACCGCCGTGCGAGACATATTGACAGGGCCCGTGTTCAAATAACCCAAGAAAGAAATGAAGTCCATTCTATTTGACCTCGGAGCTCCAAATCTTACGTAGATGTCAATCCGCTCTCGGCAGTGATGATCCCCACAGTGAGTGTCCTTCGACTGACGGAATTTGTTCGGGGATGGCTTACTAGACTAAGTAAGTTGTCCACTAGGCAAAGGTTGCGCTGACTCAAGTTCAAGTTCAACTGATAAGATGCTTCAACCGGCGGGCTGAATTGCGTGCTCTCATCAACAGGAGAGGTGGGGATATGCAATTAGATTCAAACCGCCGGGTCTCTACATCCGAAATCCGAAAAAGTCACTGCCCGCAGGAGCTAAGTGGGCAAGCCCCTGCTAGTCGATCTGGCCTTGAATGTCACTGTGTCAGGGGACTGTCTTGGCAGGGCCCAGGCCCAGGGGCGAGGCTTCACTGCGCACCACCGGCTGGCTGGCTGGCTGACTGGGCTGCCTCTGCGAGCTCGGTCTTTGTTCTATTACATCCAGGGGCTATGGGTTTTTGAAGAGCTCATGGGTGTCCGTCCCCCGACGGTGGAGTAATCATTACTTTTTGTACCTTGATTCCGCGGACAGATGTACATGGCCATCCATCCCAAAACGGATGTCGGTCAAGAGAGCTATTACCTTAGCCGGATAAAGGTGAGCTACTTTGCCTGCTTGCCGCCTTAGTTACAGTCGAACCAACCCTTGTATCCTCGCGAGTGTGGTACCAGAAAGCGGCGTCCAGACCAATTCTTGAAAACATGTTCAAATCAGCCCTTTTGAAGCTCAAAAAAAAAAGACGCAAGGCGCTTTGCAGCATTTGAATACGCTCCAGCCATTCACCGAACCCTCTAAGCGTTCCGTCTCGTACTAAGTCGCTGTTGTATCGAGAAAGTTGCACGATGGTCCCCGCAGCCTGTTGTCGACCATTCATCATGGGTAGACCGTAATTAGCCTCGTAGTTTACGTCCCCCGCGGACTTGGCTCCTTGAGGTAGGAGACTAACTTGTAGCGCCCTCCACCGCGTTAGTCTCCCCATAGTTGATTGCTTAGCGATTGGAGTTGGCAAGGGCCTGGAGTCCCCGCTGAACCCTTTCTGTCTCGTGAGGCGATACGGTAATTATACGAAAATGGATCTTTTGATCCTTCCGAGGGGGCGCAGCCGAAGGCGACTTCGGTAGCACACGGTTGCCGGCCCAGCACACGTACGGGAGGTCCAATGAGCGAAACCGCACGCGACCCACTGGCCATCTCAATTTTCAGTAGTTGATGATCGCGTCTGGGACGAGCAGCTGCGACTGGCGGGTCTCGTTTCATGGCCACTAAGCGGCAAGTTGGGAGAGGCGGAGCAACCGTTAAGCGGACCGGACCTTGACCCCCTATCCTAAACGTTCAGTCAAGCCCAGCTCGTCAAGCCCAAAGTCCACCTTGAGTGTTAGTCGACATCTCTTCGGAAGGCCTAACGCAGCACGGAG
Organism: Neonectria magnoliae; assembly: GCA_037954305.1. NCBI lineage: Eukaryota > Fungi > Ascomycota > Sordariomycetes > Hypocreales > Nectriaceae > Neonectria > Neonectria magnoliae. The sequence continues at coordinate 62,199 of JAZAVK010000069.1, read as the reverse complement.
CACACGTGCAGGGCTGCGTAGGGATTCAAGCTTTAGTTGCGTACAGGGGTCTACCGGGTTCTGGGGTGCACCAGGCTCTGGGTGAGCATTATTTATCACCAAGAAATGCCCAGCCCTTTCCTGGTTTCCGGTCTTGGAAAGCCAGTCATGTTCCATCCATCAAGCTATAGTGCAATGGATAAGTTCTGTTAGCTACCGATTCTTGCCTGCAGCATCGCAGCGCTCACGCGACCAACCGCCGTCCCTCGAGGATAGTTGACCATCAGTCAACCAGAACGAACTCGCAACCTCTCGAAACCCTTGACGATTTACCTCACCCGGAAAGATGAGCCGGAAACCCGCATGGCTTGCCTTTGTTGGCTCACGCCTTGCCAACCGACGATTCATCTTCACGCTCGTCGCCTTGGCTGTCTGTGGCGCCAAGGGTGCACACCTTCACAACCACCGGTCTTCAGTCGCCCCGAAGCGAATGCTTCTTTTTTTCTTTTCTTTCTTTACCCAGGATATACTGCTTCTCCTTTTCATCAGACTTCTCCTCAGTCACTGGATGCCTACCGGCTCGAGTAAATTGCGACTCCTCGTCACACTCGTCGTAGGCTATTTGATATCCTACAACATCGCTCTCGGTATCATTTCCGTCTCCTTCTACATCGTCGCCGGATCCGAGATCCACTGGCGGAACATAGGCTTCGTTGCCGATCCGACGTCGAGGGCCATTCTTCTCTCCGGGCTCATGACCTTCATCGTAGTCGTGGGCCTTTCTCTTTTCCTAAGCGGGCTGCTCCAATGCGCCTGCTACGGGCTCTTTGGATTGGGTGCAGACATTGCCAACTGGCCCATCGCCTTCATTACACGGAGTCTTGCCCCCCCCATGAGCTTCCGGGTGGGCTACGGCCAAATCCCCCAACGAGATGCCAAACAAGACCCTGGTAGCTGGTTCAATAGGGGCGACAACAAATTGAGCCTCGAAAGCTACCTCACATACAAGGAGAAATCCAGGTTATCATCGTTTTCCCCTCGCCCTTCACCAAGAGTATCAACAACAAAGGTCGCCCTACACGCCTTACCGTACATTATCCTCTCTATTCTTCTTACTGCTCTCTTCACCCTGACATTTTTGAGACCGGAGGATCCCTCTTTGATATTCCTCTCGTGGACTAGCGGACTTCTACCGTTTGTCGACTTTGCTTCGACATCACCACTTCTGGACGATTTGCCTTCTTATTTCGGAAACGGCATCCAACGGGGCTGGGACAACCGATCGGCCCTCGTCCAACCGACACCTTTCAGCTGGCTCCCAAAAGATACGCCACTAGCCGGATTTGAGGATTGGTACACAAACCAAACACACTACAGTGCCGACGCCGACCCTTTGAAGATTTCCAACCTGGATGAGCCCCTGCTGGACTCTCTGCGCGACAAGCTGCGAGACATATCAGTCCGCCATGTTGTACTCTTTTTTCTCGAAAGCACCAGAAACGATGTGTTCCCTATCAAAAAGAACGGCTTAATCTGGAATCGCTTCGCCGAGACATTTCCCGATCACCAACTCCCTCAGGGGGTCCAAGACAAGCTAGCCAAACTGACTCCGACTGCCAACTTCATCACAGGTGACTATGATGACGGATTCGAGCACGACGAGGAAGAGAAACGCGGCGGAATTCGCTTCACCAATGCTCACACCGCCGGAACATACACGCTCAAGAGCATGGTTGGTGCAGTCTGCGGCGTGGCGCCATTAGTGGGTGACTTCAACCTTGAATACAGCCACCATATCTACCAACCTTGTCTGCCTCACGTTCTCGAAGCCCTGAACCGGGCGGAAGACGCCGAGACGGAGAGAACTGACCCGGAGTCGAATTGGAAGTCTTATTATTTCCAGGCGTCGACACTCGAATACGACAATCAGAACAAGTTGATGGCTGCGATGGGCTTCCCGAGAGAAAACACAATCGGCCGGGAGTACCTTCGCAGCCCAGCTGCGGCACACGGCCCCGTCACGCTGCCAAACATTAACGAATTCGCTTTCGAGGAGGACCCCCTCGAAGACTACATCCGCGATATTTTTGCTGATGCCGCCATGACAAACGATCAGGTGTTCCTTACGCATCTCACGAGCACCAGTCACCACCGCTTCAATCTGCCCAAGACGGAGCCATACTTCCCTATGGCTAAGGGCCTCGATATGATGTCCCGTTACATTAATACGGAGGGTTACGACGATAAGTGGATTCGCAAGGTTCTCAATCTATTAGATGAGCAAGGCGTCGCCAACGAGACCTTGGTCCTTTTTCTCGGAGATCACGGTGTCTCCCTGCCCGAGAACAATTATGCCTCCCCATATTACAACCCTAATATCGGCGTTGACCACGTCCCTCTGGTTATTTCGCACCCTCAATTACCAGCCTTTGACGCCCACGGTGCAGTCCACTCTTCCCAAGTCCTACCTACGATTCTCGATATCCTTCTCGAGACTGGGTCCTTGAATAATGCGAGCCGGCAAGTTGCGACGGATCTCATCCAGAACTACGAAGGGCAATCTCTCCTGCGACCACTGAATGTGGTCAATAAGGATACCAACCAAGGGCAATGGCAATTTACCGTCACAAACCCCGGTCGAGCTATGCTCACAGTCCGCGACGCCCGATATCCCGAACGACACCTTGTTATCCCAGTTATCGAGAACGTCGAATGGCGATTAACCAACCTTACATCCGACCCGCATGAGCATCACTCTGTACAAAGCTTGGACTTTGTGTCGTTCTTGCAGAGAGTAGAAGATATATACGGCCGCGATGTGGCGGAATGGGCTGAGGAGGGCGCTTTTGTGACCCGTTGGTTTGTGAAGGAGAATAGCAAACGCTGGCGTTTTAATCACCGAGAGTAAGACAGTAACTAAATACATGAACTCAAACCAGCATCAAGGATTTCCCCTTCGTCCCTTGTAATTTGTCGCTCGCTGTTTTAGCCTGGATTCGCCCACGCTGGGGCCCGAATGGGGCCGCCTCTTGCTTAAGGTGAGTGCGGAATCTCTTAATTTCTCTAGCCACATGGGAGATGTACAGTTCTTTCATATTTGATATTCAATATCGGAGTTTTCATCAGGCAATGCAGAGGGAAGCTTCGGGCTACCTGACTGGTGGAATAGCTGGGAACGTAAATGCTGCTTGTAACCTCTAGAACTCCTAGAGTGACGCGTTTTCGGGACATCAATCTTCATAAAAGAAAGCCAACTATATGGAAGACTTCATACGAGAAGAATTAACGACGACGATGTGGCCGATTTGAGATTAATTTAGTTTAACGTCTCAAATCTGTTCTTTCTTTGTCCCGTTTCTCGACGTTCAGCCAGGAGCTCGTTGTTCTTACATATTTAATAAGAATATTAGGCTACCTCGAAGAAATATGAAAATAATATAGAAAATGGGGCTTCTAATCAGGTTTCTTCTCACATTTCAACACCGAAACCAGCACTATCTCCTAATTGAGTGGGCCGGCGATACCCTCCAAAAGTTCTGAGAAGAGAACAGCCCAGCTCCATTCAGTGGGCTTTTCAGGAATCTCTTGGTACAGTCACCATACTCGAACGAGTTCATAGACTTGCAACGTGGCAACAAGACCAGAGATTATCAAACCTAAGCGTGTTAAGTGATGAGGAGTGGTTTGACAAAATGGAGACATCAAGCCAAACAAAATTCTATGGTTCTCTACATATGGAGTAATGCACGCACGGATGATACCAATTGACAGATAACTTGGCTTTCTGTTTCTCAGAGCGAGGCAACGCGACGAATGAACGTCCTTGTACAGCAGGCCGAGGGAAACTCCAACAGCACACGAGTAGGCACGCGTGAACGTCTGCAGAGATTCGCTATTGAAATCATTGATAGGGGAACTCCAAACAAACACCTCGCAGCCGGAGCACAGAGAGGGTAACCAACACATTGATTACAGCGCCCAAACCATGACGCGTTGATGGGGAGTCCTCCGAAACGCAGGAAATGACCCTATGATAGATAGAAGTTAACGATTGCCATAAAATACAATGCTATACGTGGGTTTGCAAATAATCTCGGTCGACGCGATTCAGTTGCGGCCCTTCTGCGCCGGACTGGACAGTGCTAATCCATCACGCCTGAGGCCTGGGGCATCTGGTGTTGGTGTGACATTTAGGATTTGGGGCATCATGCAGATCGGTTGACAGAGGGATAGCGACTGTCGCAGGGGGACTCCATTCTCGGCGCTGATTCCGCTGGGTATTGTAACTTTGAGGGTTAGTCGTATTACAAGATTTAGTTTGTCGCAAAGACGGCGTATGCTAGCGTGTGAGGACGAAAGTCAAGCGGCATCTGAAGTTAGTCAGCGCAGGTAGCTTCATTGGCGACCTACCAACCATGTTTCATCAGTCCATCAATTAGTTCGGCAAGAAACCTTTCAGTTAGGGTGATGATAATTCGTCCCTCGGTGTCCGATGAACCATCAAAAAGAAATTGTGACATGGCAAGACTGGGGCTCGAACCCAGGAGGATTGCTCCAGCAGAATGCGTCTCCTTCTAATAAGAAGTAAAACTTAAACCTGCCGCCTTAACCACTCGGCCATCTTGCCATTGTGTTTGGAGACCGTCCTTTTTTCATGATTTATATCCTGACAAGTCTCAGATAACTGAGGATTGTAGCGCAACTCAGCACCTATCTCATACCTTAGAGTTAATTGGGCATTCAGCCTTATAATCTTGAAATTTAGTACTTTATAGGTTGCTCTAGTTAGGCTCGCGATTAATATATACTAAAGTCCTTTATTTCTTCCGGAATATAGACTAATCTATTTAGTAGAGACTAAATCTCTAAAATCTAGGCAAAGGACGGCTTACCCTTAGCAGATTGTATAATAAGTTATCTCTAACGGATTTCCCCTACTTATATTGAAAGTATAATGCGCGAAATACCATTACACACTTTAAGCACCATAGAAGAATCAGCTACTAAGACACTTAACCAGAGCCTATTCTTATCTATCTGTACATACAGGTAGTATCCTCACATTCTAGCATAGATTCTAACTTAGACGCGTTCAGCCATTGTCCAAGAGATGGTAGCTTCGCGGCACTGCCCAGCCAGACAGCCGCAAAAACCAATCATCTGAATAAGCCGTTCCTCTCGGGGTTAGCATGGCATCGCGAACGATGCGTTAGCCTTCCCCGATCCAGGTTGTGTTGCCGTACAGCTCCTGCAGGTCTATGCTGTAATCGACTAGCTGGCGTAGTCGCCTGGCTGCGAGCCCAGGCGACCCAACTCTTCCCACCAATAAAAGGTTTAGTGGGTGAACAATCCAACGCTTACCGAATTCTGCTTTGGTATGATAGGAAGAGCCGATATAAGCCAGTTCTGTGATACCTACCGAGACCCAGGGTCCCGGTGTATGCTGCTTCTTGGTAGGCGGGGACTGGACCTGGCAGATGAGGCTGGGCCTGGGATGGGGATGATGAGAAACATCGATCGCGTCATCTAAGTAACCGCCTCCTTCTTGAGAGGACTTGGCCAGGTCGCCTATCCGGCGTTGAATGTCGAGAGTGTGTGGATTGTCCCGTAGGGGAGGGATCGAGAAGGAAAGTCTGAAAGGCTGCAAGTATAAGCGTGGCAGCATGGGAGCATGTCGTATTGTGCGCGCGCGAGAATTCCAGTGCACGTGAACAGTCAGAGTGGAAGAGTTTTTTGAGCAGTCGGAGTGCGTGACAGCTGTCAACGGGAAATGCGCGATGCCTACGACAATGATTCAAGGGCGAGGCAGCTGTCAACTTTTGACAATCGCCCCTCACTCATAGTCATCACCAAACGGCATCACCAAACGGCATCACCAAACGGCATTACCAAACAGAAACAACAATCCTCGTTGCATCCCACATATCTTTCCTATCATCTTCGTTGCATCCTCGATCTTTCTTCCATCATCTTCGAATCCATCATCTTCGAATCCATCATGAACCGAGAAAAGGATACCCAGAGTCACTGGCTGCCTGAGCCGACCCCGGCCGCCGACGTCGGCTACGACACACGAGGGTTCGACTGCCTCGTGGCCGTCATTCGCCGCATTTACCACCTGGTCGCCGACGACCTTGACGGTACTAAAGCCTTTGCCGAGGCTCAAGAAAAGAACCTCATCTTGCGCTACGCATGCGGAGTACCAGATCTGTCTGACGTGGCCACCCCCGACCTCGTCGCCTCGAGCGTCGCAGAGAAGAAGAAGATCATGACAAAGTTGTTTGGAAACGACCCCAGAGCTTCTATCAACTTTCACGATCTTTGCTGTTCCGACTTGATGAATGAGACGTTCTGGCGTCTCCGGCCCTTCCACCTCTTCCGCCCTCGCTTGGAAAACTTCGAAGGGTCGTCTCCTCCCTGGAGGTGGATTGACTGGGACCCTCGTGAGATCACGGCGATGAATCTCATCAGAATGGAAGGCAGCCAAAACCCTGCCTCAACCCTTCAGGACTTTGTCAACGGGACCTTCGGCCGCCGCACATGGCGCGGCCGCGAGGTCTTGTTAGCGTCCAACTGCCCGACTGTTGTTCGTGTCCTATACACGCCGGGCCCGGATCGAGTGGACAGTTTCCAAGAACTTCGGTCATTCAATATGCCATATTACAATTTCGAAAACGGATGGCAGGTCAGTGGCCAGGGTCACATGCGGTATAGCTTGGTCGCCGTTGTCCACATGGTCCATCCAGACGTGGTCGCTTTTCAGGACAGCGTTCGTCTCTACGGTCTGGACGGATCCCAGCTTGTCCCCCGCAGTTCAAACCCAGCGTTCACCGACTATTCTTGGTCGCTAGATCAATTCACCGACAGTTCTTACATGCTATTTTTTGGCAAGGCTGACGAAGTCCAACTAGAGCCTGGGTTTCCGGAGGTCACTCCCGTCAAAACACCAGTCACGGGAAACGAGTTAATCATGGATGTCCTCAAGTCATACAGGGACAGTCGGTGAATGTGGGATATATTACATTGTTGTCGCTGAGTGTGACTGATTTCAGCCACTGGTCGTGGGGCGTCAGGTATGCGGAATTGGGCATGGATGGGCAAGATTCAGGGAAAGGACGGGCAGATTTGTATATGAATAACAATTGAATCCCTCCGCTCACTAATTTCTGCGTTTCCATCATTACTCTTGACTCCATTGATTGCCTTGATGGCTGCGCTGAGTACACTAACTCAATCAGCGGGCAAAAAACACCAAACGCAGACATTCCAATTTCCAACAATGGAAGTGGTGGAGGACGGACAGATGCTGGTGGAGACATTTCGGAAGGCCCCTGCTATTCTCTTGCAGGCATTGGGGGTTGGCACGACGTTGGGTCAGTGGATTTGGACAATTCGACTTTGTTCTATGACTGTGAAGGGGCCCCTGAGGCAGGTTTCTAATCTGCCAGCGGTACTGGATCAGCTGGTGCTGGTGGAGGAGATCCGGGCTGTTCTGGACCGTCATGCGGAACGGGATTGAAAATGGATATGAAGTGGACTCTCAAAGCAGTTGATTATGGGGATCACGAATGTTTTAAGTTGATTATGGAAGCCGAGGGCGGCTCTCCGAAAAAGAGATTTGTGAGGGAGGTGCTGGGGGCACCCTCCCACCTGTTAGTTTGAAAGGACAACCCTGCTTCTACATCACTCCCAGACTCCCCTACTTTTAGGCGACCACGCTAGTATCAATGGACGTCAACGACTCAAACTCAAGTAAAAAGGCATTCAGTGTTCTTAAACCCACCACTCGCCTGGATCCTCAAAGTTCCGTTCTGGCCGTGGATAGCAGCCCAGCCATTCGTGAATATCCTCAGGTGCAGCGTTTGCCACCAGCGTCGTAGGAATCCAAGTCCAGTCTATGAACTGGACTCCATCGGCTTTCCGTTCCACCGCATGGTAGATTCCAAAGACGAGTTCCGGTCGAGCTTCTTTTTGCTTAATTTCGTCAAAGTCGACCAGAGCAGAAATCCACGGGCGAATGTTGGTAAAGGGTTGGCCATTGGACAAATCATGGCAATGCAGTCCACGTCCTCGTAACTGCATTGCGACAAGTTGTTGGAAATAGGCGTGAAGTAAGTCGCCCTGAAGCTCCAGCTGCTCTGAATCGGTGAGAACATCCATCTCGTCGGCATAAGGTTCGTGGGCTTTGCCAAGAGCAGCATTTATAGCATCGATCCTCCGAGCCACCTGGATGGATGGGACGGTGGCAACAGTGCAAGCAGTGCCAGGAACGTCAATCAGTACCTGGTGAATGTCCGGCTTGTTCGTAAGGCGAAAGTCTTTGTATTCCTTGGCAACACACTTCCAGAGACCTAGAACCAGCCACATGACTCCTTTGTTCGCCATGGGCCTGGTGTGTCCCCAGCACGCGCCCAGAATTGCCTCTCGGTCCTCGATCGAGCGAGAGGGATCGACTTTGATAGTGACGACGTCGAGAAGCCCGACGCACAAAAGAGACGCCAACTGAATCTTGATCTTCTGGAGAATTGAGTTTGCCTGAGTTGATGATTTCCGTGCTACGAGACAAGCTAGACGATGGTCGTAATCCAGGGCGGGCAGCACCGCGTTGAAGACGGCCGCTTCGTTGGGAGGAAATCCCAGGGTGAAGTTGTCAATTGACGCCGATGGGGCAGAAACGAGGATGCCGTGGCGTTTCATACGGGCGGAAATCTCAAGGCTGGCGAAGCGCTCGGGGACAAAGCAGTTGACGATCTCGGTGGAGTTCATGTACCAGTGAGATAGTCCCCCAAGGGCGCCGAGGAAACCACCTAGTTGCCGGTTGGAGACCTCCAGGCGACGACGCTCATGCCCGGCTTCAATAAACTCCCAGATGCTCTCATTGTTGTCAAGATACATGGTAATATTTTTCGGATTCGTCGTCGTCCTCGAGGCCCATGACGCCTGCTCCAATCGTTCGTCCCTGGAAAGAGGCAGCTCCAAGTAGGCCATCTGACCCATGACGGCGTCGTAGACATTTTTGGTCTCACGGGTTGCGATGGCAAGGTGCACATGGTCGAAGCCCTGAACTTGAACTGGGGCGCGAAACCAAGGATCTACGTACACGATGTGATAGAGCCGACTACAACTGAGAGCCGTCTTGATATGCTTTTCGGTTGAGTCTCGCGTAAGAAGGTACACTACCAAGCTCCGTGCATCCCTGAAATTGGCTTGCATTGCTGGCAATAGGCTGGGGATTTGCAATGGAGACAAGAAGCAAAGAATGATGTGCTTGGCATTCGCATTAGTGACAATGCTGTGCAAGATGCGCGCAGTCATGTCTACCGACCTATGGCTGGTGTACACTGTACGGCACTCCGTTGGCGGCTCCTCGTCATCGCTCATGTCGAAAGGTGTAGATTCAGGCGCCGAGTACAGCTTGAGAAGACGTCGCGTTGCCGGGGCCTGGTCCTCCGGAGACAGCGTCAACACGCGTACATGGGCACCCGGCCTTTGAGACACGGCCATGGCCCAGTGAACGGTCGTGGCTAGGCCCAGGGCGCACAAGGCAGGCATGTTGGGTTCAACGGCGAAGACAACGACGACACGGCAGGGCAGGATCTTGTCGCTGATCCGGCCTTGCGGTTGGACAGCTTCCTTCCATGCCCCAGGTTCGTTGCCGTCTTTGGCGCGGTTTTCCTCCAAGAGACTGAGAAACCCCGTGTACGTCCTTATGATCGGAACAGCATCGGCATCGCGACGCCCAAGACCGGCCTTGACGCCAAGGTCCTTTTGCAGCAGGGATCCCACAAAGACGATCTGTCCGCATGTGTTGTCCAGCCGCTCGGAGATCAGAGACCAGACTCCGGCGTGTACGAAGTCTCGGTGGGAGACGCGAAGGTGGCCGAAGCCGATGGGGTCGGGGGAAATCGCCCAACGTGAGATGGCTGCGAGGGCCTGGTATCTGGCAGGGGACGTGGACATCTTGCTGTACAGGGTTAGATCTGTGCTCATAACAGAGACAAAAGCATACTTACATCGGGCTCGCGGACGGAATATCAAGCAACGGTTGCAGGTGAGGTGGTAGGCGGGCATCCGTCGTAGGATGAAGGGTTGTGGTGGTCTTTCCTACAGGCGATGATTCGATGAGTCGATGGGTTGATCGATGTTAGGAAGGCTACTGCAAGTATCGGCGAGTTGATTCCGGGTATTTGCGAGTTGTCGGGAAATCTGCTGTATTCCTTGGACTTGATTCAGCTCAAGCCTCAAGCGACGGGTTTTCTACCAGCTGCCTGCCGCCAGCCGCCAGCCGACGGCTGCCAACCTCGCAGTGCTGGCTTCGGAGCACGGCAAACACCCCGTTTCATGGCAAAATGACTCATTAATTGAATTTGCTTATTCAGCCAAGTGCATTGTTATTGAATTACTGTCCGGCGAATTTGCTGCAACAATTCCGCGTCAGTCGAGGCGAACCCAACACCGCGTCTCACCATCATCACAGTTCACCTGCCAACCAAAACAACTGTCCAGTCGCACCATGGAACAACTCAAACAGGTTCTTGGACGAGTCTTTGCCGAGGGTACAAGCCCGGCTCTTGAGCATGAAGTTCAGGAGCATCTACGCCGTATGGAAGCGCACATGCAGCGGGCGGTTGCCGAGGCCAATAAGAAGACCGCCATGGCTGACCGTTTGATGAGACAGTCTTCGCAGTAAGTAAGTGAATCCCCGACAACCATTGCTTTGCTAACTGTGTAGGCTCGACGGCTTAGTTTACGACCTTCAACGCATCGATGAACAACTCAACACCCTCCCCGTCATCCACCAGAACCTGACTCAGGTTGTCACCAACGTCGAGCGCATTACAGAGCAGAAGGCCCAGAAGGATGCTAGGCTGATTTCCACAATGGAACACAAATCTCAAGAGGACGCCGGGCTCATCGCAGCCATGAAGGGCAAGGCTGAAAAGAACGCCGAGCGCATCTCTGCCCTCGAGGCCGAGTCCCGCATCGCTGCCGATCGCATCGCCACAATGGAGCGTAGAGCTCAAGCTGACGCCGACATCATTGCCAAATTAGAAGCGAAGAATCAAGCATACTTGGTGTCCATGGAACGGGAAAGGGACGAAGCCCTTGCGAAACTTCAGGCAATTCAGACTGCGCCTCGGCCTACGTCAAGCAAACAGCAGCCCACAGTCACCCTGCAGCCAATCGCCAAATTCTTCAATAAGCTCTCTCTCTCATTCCAGGACATTCCTCACACTTTTATGGATACCTGCGCTGCCTCTCGAATCTATGAGGTAGCACAGTTCTGCGTTGAGGAAGGGGGGGCTGTCCACATGCGACAGTTCTTGCAGTTGGGAAACCCCGGATGGCATTGTCTGTTCGAAATTTGCCGCAAATCGGATTATTTCCTGACATTCGGCCCAGCGGGATCTTGCTCACGTCATCCCAAGTACCCACACGTTAAAGTGGTGGTGAGGGGCAGGCGGATGTTGGAGTTTCGCTAAGTGTCGGGTCGGTTCGTTGTCTAATGTCGGTGAATAGACCATGAAGAATTCTGAATACATGTGATATCAATTGTACAAAGACTCGATGCAGTGGAATGGACAATAAAAAAGTTAAGAAAAGAAGATATTGTTTCTAGTGACCTGCTACTGAATGCAGGTCAAGATTTGAAGCAGCTCCCTTAGGATGCTGTCTTTACAACCAGCATTGTATTAGAGCATAACAGGGAACCAGACGGCCTGAATATGGCAATATCGTGAGCCAGCAACCCCTCGTGTGCATAATGTGGCTGAGTCAATGGAAACAAGCCGAGGCGAAGAAGTTGGCAGGGGGGAAGAAGATAAAAGATATGCCGAGAGACAGAATGAGAAGGGAAATAGAGCATAATGTAGGCCCGTGGCATGCTGCAACAATTACCATACAGTTTTTTTGGGATGGGCTACTTAACACATGGTCCTTCAGGTGAGGTTGTCGCACCGGGACGAGTCAAGATTGAGCAATGTTGTTGTTTAATGCCACCTCGGTATCGTCAGACATACGTTCTTTCACCTTCCCGAACCAGAGCTCTCAACAATGTTTCGCCGTCTTGACTCGCGAAGATATCGGAAAAATCGCTGTCGAGTTTCTCGCATTAGACATCAGACAGAAGCCAATACCCACGCGGGTGGCCGTGAACCTCACTCCAACCACGACACATGTCGTCCGAGAATCGAGCCTTCTGGTGACAGCCTTCCAAGCAATGGGCGTCTGAACGTCGCCCAGCAGGTGCCAGAAACAGAGGCTGAGGACAGCCATCCCCCTCTCCACCACGACCACGTGCACGCAAGACGTAGAATTGAAAGCAGAATCCCAGCCGAGAAAATATACCGACTTTTCTCCACCTGGGCGTCCTGGCCAGGTGTTCCACGTGCGTTCCCGGGGTGTCAATCCGGGAAACCTCGCGTCCCGTCGTGCTCACATGCCGGACTTCTTTCGGCTCATTTTCCTGGGAGTGAAAAGTGACGCCCACAGATGGCGAACTATGGCAGTCCCTGTGGCATGCCGTATTATTTACTCCAAAAGGGTCAGGAGTATTGGAACTACTTACTTCGAGTTCTTTTGGACAGCCTAGTGTGAAGTATATTCTGCAAGCTTTTGCCTTTGCTACTCATCTCACCCCTACTAATCAGACTGAAGCTCAACTGCTCAAACAAAGGACTAACGAAGCACCAGAATGGCCATGGACCAAACAGTGTCCAATCATATGGACTTTGCAAACGGCCGATCCTCACCGTTCGCATTGTGGCGGAATGGGTACGAGGCGGGAGTCAAATCAACCGGTCAGGCAAGAGGACACTGAGGCCGAATAAAACAATAGGATTGTGTTGGGATCCGACGGGGACATCTCAGACGACGAGCTCCGAGTCCTGAGACAGTCTGGGAGGTTGATGAGGCGGCGTGTCTGTTTAGTTGAGAGCACTGGGCATATCCCTTGGCTACCTTTAATAGACAGCTAACTAAATCTAGTTTCATTTTGAGGTGTAATGTTCCTGTCTTTTGTTGCGAAGGCTGGCCTAGAACAAGGTGTGCAAGCTGCCTATGGCCTATGCCAACCTTCACGCCAAGGCCAGGGCAGCATGAATTGTTGCATCTGATGGTAGGGATCAATGGGATTAAAGCTCTTGATTCCTATCTAACGAAGGGCTAGGGATCGGTCTTATAGATGAAGATGAGGGCCGTCTCACGATGATCCCAAATGTAAGATAGGATGGCTCAGCTGTTGAGAGTATCAAGATTTGTTAAGGGAAGTCGAAAGGAATAGCTTTTGGGCCTCGGAAGCTTGTCACGAGAGACTGAGAAAGCCGATAGAACGCAATGCAATGCGACATGAATCAAGTAGGTGTTCGACGAATGTGCTTGGTACTCTAGTACCTCAGGCAGCAGGATTTGCAGGCAGAAGAGTACTAGGCAATCGCCCCAGTTGGATTGCAAGGTACCCGTTAACACCTGACACTGCGAGCTTCAACCCACCACGCGTCATTGACACGACAACACCACGCATCACCACATTAACAATATCCTCGCACTCTCATCTCGTGCAAACCGCACGCCGCGTCTTCTCGCGTCTCCAGACTACATACTTGCACACTGCACACCGCACGCCGCGCACTAGATGCACACGAACCTCGAACTCGCAATGTCTGACTCCGCCGCTCCAAACAAAACTCGCCTCCCTAATCCTACCATTGATGAACCCTCTCGATCAGGCTTCAAACCCGCTAATGAGCCTCACCCCAGTGATGTAGTTGCAAGCGGGGTCAGTGGTATTGTGCCTCCTCCTCTTGCCGGTCAACGCTGACTTACCATCGCAGCCTGCCGCCTCCAAAGTTGGGATCCAAGAACTCCGCGATGCCATCCCCGCCCACTGCTTCAAGCCTAACTACCTCTGGTCCTTCTTCTACCTCTTCCGAGACCTCACTTACGCCTTTCTGCTCTTATACCTTTACACCAAGATTCCCACATTCACGTCCCAGTCTCCTTTCGAGCTTCTACACTACCCACTCGTTATTGCCTACACCTTTGTGCAAGGCCTGGTCTGGACTGGCCTCTGGATCATCGCCCATGAATGCGGCCACAGCGCCTTCTTGACCTCCGGCTTTGCCAATGATGCCGTCGGCTTCATTCTGCACTCCTTCCTCCTCGCCCCTTACTTCTCGTGGAAGTCAACCCACCGTCGACACCACCTCTATGCAGGCCATATGGATAAGGATATCAACTACGTTCCTCCCCTTCGAGATGTGTATGCTGCCAAGCTTGGCCTCAAGCCGGGGCAACTCGATGAGCTGGGAGAAGATACACCCATCGTGCTCTTCCTCAGGATTCTTCTACAGCAGACAATTGGCTGGAACTGGTACATCTTGAGCAACATCACTTGTCCCCCAAGCGCCCTTGTCAAGAAGGGAATGGCGACATGGCGACACAGCCACTTTGATCCTTGGGGTGCACTGTTCAGAACTTCCGAGGTTACGGCTATCATCTTATCGGACGTCGGGTGTCTAATCACACTTATGGGCCTTTGGGCTTTGTACAAATGGACCGGGTCATTCGAGCAGGTGTTTTGGATGTATATTGCGCCTTGGACCTGGGTCAATCACTGGATCGGTATGTCCAACTCGCCCAATCCCGTCCGCGGGTGTTGAATTTCAAAGCTGACACGAAGACATAGTCATGATTACCTACCTTCATCACACTCACCCCAACATTCCTAAATACGCGTCTGAGGAGTGGACTTTCATCCTTGGCGCAACTGCAACCATGGACCGTTACTTCGACTGGCCATTCGGCTTCATCGGTACCCACCTCTTCCACAACATCTCTACCGACCACGTCATACACCACCTCTTTTCCAAGATTCCCCATTACTACTCTCGCGAAGCTACCAATGCTATAATTCCTCTTCTCGGTCCACAATATAGAAGGGGCGGTTTTGGTTGGAATGAGTTAAGGTTATCCTTTGCGAAGTGTCAGTGGGTTGAAGCGGACGAGACAAAGGACAGAGCTAGCCTTGACACGAAGGAGACCAATGAGAAGGTAACTGATGCGAAGTCTGGTCGCGCGCTCTGGTATCGGAGTGGTCCGAGTCCATCACCGGAGTATCGAATGAGACAGGCGAACCAAGACATATGAGCAGTGGAAATGATGCGAATTTGCCCTTTATTGTTCGCTGATGCAAAGTTAAGGCGAAGATACTAACCCGGTTCTGCAAGAGCATGCGAACATGGTGCGTGCTGGAAGAACTAGCTCCAAGTCTCAAACCGCGAGCTGAGTTGAACGACAATTACTAAAGGCTGTGAGTTATTGAACAAGCATCAAACTGACGAGACAAGATCGAAATAACTGCGGTTGAGGGCGCGGTAACATGCTGAACACTGGCCTGGATGGGATCAACTGTCGCACGAGCAACGAAAGATGCGAGCGCGGACGAAGTCGTAATTAATGGGCGGAAACACAAAGCATTCAGTATTAGCCTGTCAAGTAACTCATCCTGACCTGTACCTTTCATTTTTCAACCCATTTCACGATGTATCCTTATCGAACGAACAATTATCCGGCTGGTTTGCACGCTGGACGAGGTGCACATCGAACTTCTGAAACAGGTCCAGGCCGGCGCTGCAGCTATTGACGATAAAATCAACATAAAGAAACACTCTTTACAATGACATTGTTCTATTTATATGCAAATACTGCCTTTGTTTGAAACATAAAAACACGGCGGCGGAACAAAGCACCTAGCCAACAAGGGTAGTGGCTAGTTGATCTTATCAGTGGTGTTCGTGATTCACCAGATTATTATTGATAATGCACCTAGTTAAATGCATGAATTCGCCTAGTTGACTGAGCTTCCCAAGCCTTCTGAACCACGACCGAAAAGAAAAAGATGCCGGAAAACCGACGGCACGAGCGAGCCTCAAGGCAAGAAGAAGCAGCCCCCGGCTAAAACGGGGGGTCCCAGGAGGACAAACCCCGATCGTCGCATCAACAGAAGATGCACTCCGCGTTAGACGAAGCATTATTTGTGGTGAAGGACAAGATATGGACCCGTTGCAGGCCCTCGAGGTCATTGTCAACCTTGGACCTGGATAGGTTCATCGCGTGTGATGATGGAGAAGAGAACAACATGCAAGATCAGTGGAACAACTCCGCTGACAAACGGGACTTGGAAAGCAACATCTCAAGCAACAACTCGAAGCGCATGATGGAGCTGTTGGATATCTGCTTGCACATCTACAATTGTTCCCCACCTGGCCATCATCTCACCCTTGAGTCGTCTAGTCCACCAGCCGACTCCCACCGAAAACGCTACACCACCGTCAACATGGTGAAGTAAGGAATTTGCTCCACATTGAGTATCCTCGTGACACATGGCGTTTGGCAATGCCGCGCAAGCTCGCTGGTGACTGTGCTCCAGTTTGCGGTCATCTGCCGCACCGACGATCGTCGCATGCCTGCTGAGCCCAAGTGCAACACTCTCAAGCGATCGAACGATGCCCTACGCATAGCAGATGGTCCTCTCGAGCGTCCCATCCGGGACATACACAACGACACCCACATGGCCGAGATAAAAGAGGACTGCGTCACGAGCACAATCTCTAACCTCATGTGTCATATTAGGGCGAGCACCAAGCTTGAGAAACGTCCCGGCCAACCGACAACAATCAAGTCCCAAGGCTTTGATGTTTACGGTTTAACCGTCGCCGACTTGTACACGGTTTAACATTCAATCAACCACTACAGTTACAGGATGCCTCTGGATATGATACGTCGACCGCTTCTGGGTCTCACCCGCATGAGCCGACCAGCATTGTTTTGGACATGGTTGATATCCCTCACTTGCCAATGCTGGAGGAATGCCGTCTGGACTGGGCGCCTCTTGAAACTCGGGAGGACCGCCTGTGCGAGATCCAAGCCGATCTGCCTGATGAGTATCGCTCTTCTCGGAACGGGGAGGTCTCTAGATCCAATTATTCCTCGTGGCCCGCATGTTGCCCATCCCAAGTATGTGGTAGGGATTAAGGAAGTCCGATGGATGCAACCAAGGTGGTAGATGAGTTCGTTTGTGAACTTGCATTAGAGTGGACGACGGGTTCTTTGGAGGGATCAAGTGTGAACTTTTGTAAAATTTAACCGAGAACGAAAACCACCCAATGTAAGAAGTAAACCAGCTTTGTGTATTGATCGTCTGCCATTGGTGATCCATGTTCACTTTGAGAGGTTTCAGCGACCAACTTGGATTTTTTATCTTCGCGGTCAGAAACTGCCGTAACGCAATTTTCATTCGACACCCCAGCTCTACCAGCACCTCAACGGGTGCAAAAGAAAAAAGGGTGCAAAAGCATTTTGACAACTAGCAACCTTGATAGCTACGCCTTCCAATCTCCATCTCCATCCTTCCATTCGTATGGTGCCAAAGCATCAATTGTCTGGGGCTCCGCGACTCCTTAGCTGCGATGACGCGAGTCGGGTGCGGACCTCGGGATACGTAGGCTCGAGTCGAAGCTGCTTGGCAAGGCCAAAAACCAACAGGTAGCGATGGTTAGTCGGGCTGGCAATCGATCATCCGCGATTGATGAATACCGGAGTTGTCGTCGTATTGATGTTGTAAGGTCCACCAATATTGTAAAAGCGAACGGCGTCGGGTTCGTCGTTCTCTAGGTGGGCCATCCGAACAACGGCGATCAGGGTGTACTGGGCGCGGGTGTCGACGGGGACATACCGGGCACCTTCGAAGCGATCAGCGATCAACTGGCATTTCGAAAGAGCGCGGCTTTCAAATGGAATTGGGCTGTTCGGGTTGACTGAGTACAAGACACGGACAACGCCGGGCCGGTTGCAAGTGAAGAGGGCCTCGCGGTTATGCCACTTGCGGAAGCCAAACGAGGAGTCGATGATGCCTTGAAGGGACGCATTTGGGTCTTTGACCCGGTCCAGTCTGACCAGACTCATCTCGGCAGCCTCGAGCGGTTTCCAGTCCACGCACTGCCAAGGAGACGAAGACTCTTTGGGTCTTTCTAAGCGAGGACCAAAAAGGCGTAGCGCGAGACGATACCAAAACGTCTCGTTCATCAAATCGGAAAAGCACAAGTCCCCGAAACTGACGTCCGGCCCGGGTTGGCACAGCTCTGCCAGGACGGCCTTCTTCTCTGCGGCTCTCTGGGCGACAACATCGGGCGTAACCTCTTCAGGCAGGTCGAACAGTTGCCATGCGTAGCGTAGGAAGGGGTTCTTTTTCTCGTCTCCGGAAATGACTGGGTCGTGACCGTGCGAGTGCATGCAGGTTGAAGTGCGTGCGGGCGCAGGCGGCTTGCTGAAACGTGTGTATGTCTTGATGAAGACAGAAAGACTGCTAAAGGAGAGAGAATAAAAACCGTAACTGTCCAAATTCACTCCGAAGTGACGTGTGCTAAAGAGGCTGATGTTGTGGAGTATCAGGCTACCAGTGAAGCAAAAGAGAGGTTGACAGTGGAATCACCAAACAGTCAAAAACACCAGGCAACATCAGCACGAACCCCACAACAGATACACGCATGTTTTCCTCATTCTCCTCTCAGAGTGACCAGGATCTCGACAAGTTTTATCCCCATCCTTGAGCAGGCTAAATAGTCTAACATGGTCGATATTTTATTTTACCGGTTCAGCCTCGGCATCTGTGCTATTTACTGCACCTACCTAACATGAACCGAGTCATACGCCTTTCTTTCCTGCACCATTCCTTCATTGTTTCCGTGACATATGAGTTCTTGAGCTTTCATCGGCCCCTCGAGTGGAGTAGTCGATCGAGATATCTGTTTTGCAAAAGACTTGTGTACCCGTATCACCCTTTCCCCTCATTTCTCTCAGTATAGTCTCTTCGCTCGCGTTGTCGTTCGTGGCGCGGGTATCTCGACCACCCGAAAAGATCCTCGTAGCCATGCCTTCCATGTTATTGTTTCCTCCTAGAACACCTTCAGCGTCTTGGCTACCGAATCGGCTCATCTTGTAGCCGCGCTGGGCATACGAGTCATCGGCTGAGCTGTAGCCTCGGAACTTCACCCAGAGAGGACGCAGCACGGGGACCGATGCACAGATAACCGACACGAAGTTCTCTGTGCCTGAGTAGATGAGCATGTTGGATGTGTCAACTGAATAGAAGAATTTGATTAGCAGCTAGCATTTGGGACTAAGACTGGCAAGACTTACAGATGTACTCGTCAAATGATCTCAGACTAGTCAACGCTGTCGTACGGAGGATGCCACAGACACCAGCACTGGAAACACAAGTCAGTCTCCGATCCCTACATTGGGTCTTGAGTCGCTAAGCACTCACAAAACGCCCAAACTCAACCCGAACAAGGCAAGCATTTTATCCTTGCGCTTCATGTTCAGATCCCAGAGAATGAAGCATGGTGCGATGGCGAGAGTGAAGTCGATAGCGACGGCATATGCTATAAAAGTCAGCTGTCCGCGCCAGTGTCGATCAGTCTGTGTTCCGAACGTACCCGACGTGGCAATTCCGACCTTGGGAAAATCCAGCCAGCATTTGCCGGGAACGTCGTTGTTCCAGACCTTCTCGACGGGGATACATTGTATAAAGACGGCGATGGTACACCATGTAACCAGTAGGAGGTTGGTAATGGCGCAGATCCAGATGAAGATGCGATGACGGGTGTTGCGCACGATTCGCAGTATGAAAAAAGCAACGGCAGCCTTGCTAGTAGCAATATTGAAGATGCAAATCCCTTGACCGATGATTTCGTACTTCATTGCCTGGATGTAGTCGGAGGGAGGAATGTCGGCTCGACGTTGGCCAATGCCGAACGATGTGCCAACTGTGATCATCACCGAGTAGAGGGCAAGGAGAATCTTAGGACGTTAGAATTACAGTGAAAATGATGAACGAGGTACAAAGAGAAGGGTATACAAACCAGTGTGATTACCAGAAAGAAGTCGTCCCATCCAAAGCTCCGCAAGATGACCTTGCGGGTATACACTCGCAAGAGCACGAAGATCGATGCAACGACTGTCTCTGTCCAGAGGGCGGCGTTGACAGTCGGGCCTCGCCCTCCATATGACCCCATCGTCTCGATTCGGGCGAAATAAAAAAAACAAAAGCCAAAGAAGAGAGAAAAACACTGAAGATGAAAGGACCGGACTGGATAACCTAGATTACGAGAGCAAGGCGACGTTCGATGAAAACTTGATAGCACGGCCACAAGCCGGATAATCCTAAATACGCAATCACTCCTGCGCAACAAAGACCGAACGGGGAGACCGAAAACATTGACAAATAATACGATCTCCTGGAGCAGAATCCTTAGTGGGAACTCAGGATGCGTTCCCTGGCGAGACATGGTACAGAAATATGTCGCATTACGGTGAACGCCCGACACAACTAAGCGGTTGGCCCCTGGCAGCAACTAGGCAGCCCTGGTATACGGTGCTGCATCTAGTCGTTGGTCCGTAGTGTCATGAACGAGCTAACGAAATGCTGAACAGCAAGACAGGGATACCTGCAGGGAATGAAGCGACTTAGAGTGGTGGTCTTTTCTCTTTTCGCATGCAAAGAAATGCTATGTCGGGCAGTAAAGGGGTAACTTGATGCAGTGAGGACGATCTTGCATGCTGTATACGTTGCTGGTTGCATCCGGATGGGCGAAAGCGCTCGTCTAATGACTCAAAGACCTGGAGTCATGTCCAGAACAATTAGCCCCCTTCACGCAAATACCGCACTGGTACTAATGAAAGTCTCAAAAGATGAAGTCAGTCGTATTAACGTGGCCAGATATCTGGCTCAAGCCAGACGACACCATGGCGGAAGCCATTGCTGCTCACTGAATAGCCAGGTAAGGGACTACGTAGTAGTTCACGGCTGGATAGTGCAGAGAGAATTCGTAACTCGCAGTCTTCACCGAGCCAGAAACACTGAGGTAACGTTCCCATGTTTTAGTCAGACTATGCACCGGCTTTCTGAGCGCCAAGTTGCCGACTACAACGTAACAGCGGATTGCCGATCTGTTCGCCTACACAACGGGTAATAAGAGGTCACATAACTCGTGAACCGCTGAGGCGTGTCATGTTGAGCCAAGTATTGCGAGACAATACCAAGACTCGATGCAGTCTATGTACTAATTGTCTTTTTGAGGTGTAATCTGTACTACTTATGAAGTACTACCAGCATGTACGAAGGACTGTGTACAGACGCACTGGAGTCTGGAGTTGAAGATAGACCACCAACAAGCTAGCAAGGATGCGCATCCGCATTATGCGACAACACGGGGTAAATATTACGGCTCAGGCATGTGCCTCCAAACACGTTGATGATCAGCTTAATTCTTCAAGTGAAGCCAACAAACGCGCTGTTTGGGACGCAACTGCAGGGGCTGGGAACAAGGCCCTCTAGCTGCTTGGCGGATGAGGCGAATAGCGTATACATGGCTGGCATTATGGAACAGCTGGATGGGCCCCCTGCAGAAGTGAGCTACATGGTACATACTCCGTAATAAATGACTTCTGGTTGGTAGCTGTTTCTGTACAATGCTACATCATGCTGCAACTCGCATAGGGAGCGGCTTGCCAGCTTGAGCAAAGACTGTATACTACCAGCTTAGCCGTAGACGGCAAATACGGCTCATCGGATGGGGGACTCTGGAATCTTCTGCTTCTTGGTTAGTGACTCGAAGAGAATTTAAGCTCAGCTCAGTTGAGCGACTGGAAGGATGAAGCGGATGCGTAGCTAGTTCCGGCATCGGTAACGATCTAAGTAAGATCCCCCGGGGCCCCGAAAGGAGCAGCCAATGTGCCATCAGGTCCCCGGGTCCCTGGTCTTCGGGGAAGTGGTAAGTGGAGCTCCTACCGTATCACAATCACATGGGTGACCCCGGTCATCACACGTACCGTACAGTGCGTGTAGAATGAGATGCGAGAGATTCATGGGGCCCAAGTAACCAGAGCACCTCATCTATGTCCCGGACCGCCTCTCTTTTATTGCCTCTTGTCGGTTATTTTCTTCTCTGTTCTACTCAACTCGAGCTTGTGTTGAGTATCGAAAATCCTCTGCGAATAGTCACAATGAGTCTCGAAAGCTTAGCCATCAAGGCCATTGCCTTGTGCGTCGCTCTATTCTTTTGCCATCTCTTTCTCACACACCTTAAATCCCCGTTGAAGGCTTTCCCCGGTCCTTTCTGGGCCAAGTTTACCGATCTATGGCGGGTCCTGGACTACTGGCGATGCACGCAGATCCGCACGCACCAGCAGCTCCACGATCGTTTGGGACCTGCTGTTCGAATTGGTCCGAACATGATCAGTTTGAGCGACCCAAGCCTGCTAAAGACTGTGTATTCCACTCGCGGAGACTATGTTAAGGTCAGTATGGGATATTCAACTTGGAGCTTCTGGCTAATACGTCACAGAGTGATTTCTACGAGGTGGCAGACGCAGTCTCGAACGGCCAAAGAATTGAAAATGTCTTCAGCACGCGCAGTAATACCTTCCACAGCCGATACATGAAGCCATACCAGAAGTATTTCTCCATCAGCACCATCCTCGAAAAAGAACCTCTGGCAGACAAGATGATCGTTTCTCTCTGCCAGCAACTTGAAAACCGTTTCGTCGATGGACAGAACGCTGGCAAGACGGCACCCCTAGCCGATTGGATCGAATACTGTAAGCCTAACAGGCCCTTTATGATTTTGGGTACTGACCTGTTCATAGGCGCTTGGGACCTGGACTGGGAGGTGACCTTCAGCCAGGACATGGGATTTCTCAAGTCTGGCACCGATGTCAAGGACATGATCCATACCGGCGAGATGATTATGCGATATCTCGGCTGCGTACGACACCTGCTCTTGCAAAGTGGTAACTGTGCTGACGATTTGTAGATTGGCCAAATGCCGTTGCTTGATCGACTTCTCGGCAAGAACCCGTATTGTCCCATCAAATTCGCCACTTTCGAGAACGCAGCCATCTACAGCTATCAGCGCGTTATGGAGCGCGTAGCCAGCCAAGACGCGAAGCCGCGAAAGGACTTTTTGGACAACTTCCTTGAGGCCAAGCAACAATACCCCGATACAATCAGCGACAACGAGGTAGTCAGCTACCTCATGATGAACGTAAGTGGAAGCCAGTCGACTCAGTGTCCCGGATCTAACTCGGCGTAGGTACTTGCTGGCGCCGATACCACCGCCATCGTCCTGAAATCAATCACATACAACATCCTCAGTCATCCCAACGTCCTTGAGAGGCTTCGCGCTGAACTAGATGCTGAGAACTTGAGCTTCCCGCCGAGATTTGAGCAGACCAAGGACTTGACCTACCTCAATGCCATCATCAAGGAGGTTAGTAGCCTAACTCCCCCGCTTTGATAGGTAGCTAACACATAAGTAGGGCATGCGGATGCACCCGGTCATCGGTGGCATTCTAGAGCGCATTGTCCCCGCCAACGGCCTCACCCTTCCCGATGGCCGTGTAATTGCTCCCGGTACCAAGGTCGGCATCAACCCCTGGGTGTCATCGCGGAACAAAGCCATCTACGGCGCAGACGCTGATAAGTTCCGCCCCGAGCGCTGGCTTCAATCCGATGAGGAAGAGGACGACGCGTACGCGGCCCGGCTCAAGAGTATGAAGGATGCCGACTTGACCTTTGGCTCCGGCAAGCGTATTTGCGTGGGCAGGAACATGGCAAACCTTGAAATCCATAAAGTCATCTCAGCTTTGTTCAGCCGCTATGATGTAAGTGCTCCACGACTTTGTACCATATGCTTCTAACCTATTGCAGATTGTTCTGGACCGTGCCGACAACAAGTGGGCGCCACGTTGGTGGTGGTTTACCTTTGTCGATAACATTCAAGTCAAAATCCAACGCCGTGCAAACGTTGCCATGCTTGAGATTAGTGAGAAGTCCACTTAGACTACGCATATCAGAAGAGAAGTGAGAAGATATGATAGATTAAATAATAAACAATGTGAATTCCCCTCCGCTACATTTATAGAAACTTCGGCTTGTATACAACACGATCTCTAAGTAGACGAGGCGTGTCTATATCTTGACTTGGCAGCACCACTACGTCGGTATGCCTCGCAAACTCCTTAATCTACTTCAAGCTCTGGAAGGCCGCGGTCGGATTATCGTTAATACCACCTGGCTCCTCCTTGTCCAACAGATCAATCCTGTAGGTGGCATCTCCCGTTAGGAATAGGTTGTGGTGATTCCATCGTCGTTGTCACCGTACACGATCAGGGAGAGATGCCCCGGGACGTGGCCGGGAGTCTCCACCGCAACGACCTTTCCATCTGAAATTATTCTGTGAGACTGCTTCCACGGCCCGATCGCGGCATCCGAAAAGTCGAGTGTCTTGGGTGCAAAGTCTTTGGGCCAGTGTTGGGGCGTACAGCCCTGTAGGGTTGCCCAGAAAGGATGCTTCCCGAATGCGTTCCAGTGCTCGTCGCCGACGAAGATGGGTACGTTTGGGGCCTCCTTGACGAGGGTTTCCAAGCCACCAGCATGGTCGCCATGCAGATGGCTAAAAACAATTGCTTGGAGATAGCGTGACTCAATACCGTTGGCCTTTAGTTGGTTCACGATGCCATCCCCTTCAGCAATCGTAACAGATGCAAAGAGCTTGGTAGGACTCCACACTGGGTAATATCCAGCAGAGTTGCACATTGGCGACTCCCATGTCGAATAGGATTGGATCATCGGGATGAGAGATAACAAAAACGCCGATAGGAAGCTCTTCAGACCATTGGCGATCGGTGAGAGTTCGGAAACAGCGCATGGTTACGTTTCGGTTGCTGATGGGCTGGTCTTGCTATGATGATCGGATCTGGACTGTGCCAGTTGTAAAAAACGTCAATCCGACAGCCTTGGTGGCACAGGCTTCGTTCATCGTAGATGTTAGAAAGATAAGTCGAGGCCAGTCCATTTGTGTATAAATCCTGGAGATGATGCCGGTGGGGAAGTTTTGAACTTCGGTGGGAGGTAAGCAGAGAATATGACGTTGACGATGACCACGGCGCTGGAGATGATCCGGTAAGAAAGTCAGAGCGACAGACAGACAGGACCTTCAGGGTGTGTCAGTCCAGTAGAAGTAAAGCCAATCAAAGGCGTGGATCGAGGAAGTGTTAGTTGCCGCGTGACACTCAGCACCAGATTGTTGCTCAATAGCAGGACTGAAGATGTCACTTTATTAACAGTTTAGAAGCTCCGAATACCTGTTAAACGTGCGCCCATGGCCGCTCCTGGCCTGGTTCAATTTACTAGCGTCTAGAGTCGGATTGCTTATCACTCCGGCTGTTCCTGTTGCATGGACCACCGTGCCCGTCACTCTGTTTGCTGCGGAAATCCAGCTTCTCAGGATGTGGCTTGTAGTCATCGCCAGCCTACTACATAGTATCAGCCACGAAATATCTTGAATAAGATTCATTCTTCCAGCATAAATACGTCCAAAGCGACTCAAGTAGCAGTGGTTCTATGATGTGCAAAGTATTTATTCCTGCTAGCTAAAAATGCCCATGTCGGCAAATCAGCAGTAAAACTATCCGTTCGGCGGAGGCAACAAGCTAAGCCCGAAGATACCACTGTAAAATAACCCATTGTTATGGAAACTAATGTGATTTCACCCGAATGAGAAAAGTACAAAATACTACTAGATGCATCGGGGTTATGGATGTGACCAACGGAGCGAAGCCAGGCCGTGTCCTCGTCTTAGGTGAGTCGTGGCACTGAAACGCAGATGAACAAATATGACTTTGAATACCTAGCTAAAGAAGGCTTCCGCCTCTTTATGTTTAGCCATGATGTCTCTGACCTTATCCAGAGGCAGCGCCGCAACAGTTCGGCCCATGTGTCCCGTCATCGTCTCCGCCATGCACAGTGTATTGTAGATAGCCTCCTCAGTGGCGTCCGCTACCGCTTCGAATAGGCCATTGATAGTCTGGTCGTCAACATAATCGATGTTCAGCTTTCGAGGTTTGAACGGATCAACTGCGCGATGCTGTCCAGTGACTGTTTGCACGGGTATCTCGTTGCTGGTGGAGAAAGCGAGAAAGACGTCGCCGGAAGGGTTGTGTCCGTATCCTCCCACACGGGCTAGGCCAACAGTGGCCCGCTTGGCGAGTCGCTGGAGTTGCAAAGGGTGTAGAGGAGCGTCCGTAGCAACTATGATGATGATGGACCCATCTTTGGCGTCCTTTGCCGCGTCGAAATCAAGCTTCTGAGCCGCTAATACCGCGTCCTTCTCAGCCTGCTCGGCAAGGATTCGGCCCACGGGAACGCCTGAAATACGCAAATGCTTCATCCGTCCATAGTTGGCCTGGACAAGAACCCCCACGGTGTAGGAATCGACGCCATCGTCGTCCGCAGGGACTAGCCGACTACTGGTTCCTGTGCCACCCTTGAAGCCCTGGCACAACATGCCTGTTCCGCCACCCACGCTACCCTCTGGGATCGGGTCAGAGGACGCCTTTGTGATGCCTTCAACGACATGCTCCGGCGTGACAGCGAACTGACCTAGGTCGTTGAGATGCCCGTCAAACGTCTCGGCCACAACGGGTAAAAGGAACCAATCGACTCCCTGCTCGCCTTGGCCGTAATTCTGAATGGCGTATTTGTAAATTCCGGTGTAGCAGGGACCAACGGGGAAGCTATTGGTGATAATGATGGGGGAATGCAGTAGCCCAGTTTCTTCAATCCAGTGACTACCTGTCATCTCTCCAGAGCCATTGAACCGGAAGATTCCCGCATGGCAGGCCTTGTGGAACCAGTCTTTTCGTGGGAGAATAGTGGTGACGCCAGTGTTGACAGAACCGTTGCCTTCGCGAAGAGTGATGGTATGGGCGAGGACACCTGGGACATCTGTGATGCCATTCTTTTGACCAGGCGTCCACGCGCCGAGATAGACGTCTGGGACAACCTCTCGGAGTCGAGCCCTGGGTACGGTTGAAGAGGACATGGCGGCACTAGATCAGTCTCGTGTTTCGCCACGGAACAAATTGGCTTTAATGACTGACGGCGCCATCACCAACTGTCGTCAATTGACTACTGTGAGCTTCTTATATCCTTCGCCAGTCTATTTCCGCTCCTAATATGTCGATCCTTCGCTTCCATGTCGCCAGGTGACTGGTGACTCACGCCGAAACCCCCGCAAGTCCTTTTGTCGACCCGATTAGGAAGGTTAGTAGCTACATCTTACAGCAAAGATGGAGAGATGAACCACTTGCGATAAGCCATTTTCTCAATCCTATGACTCGTCCAGACTGAGATGGCATGTTTAGCAACGGATTACTGATCAGTTCTTCAAGGCCATTTCACCCCAACCGTGGGAATAACTAATTGCGATAAGACTTGGGTCAATGCTCTCTAGTACAAAAACGAGATGGGTTGACAAACCTGTTCATTTTAGTTCTAAGGAAGTGTGAAAATATAAGCAGTCCCCTTCTCCATCAGATGAGTTCCTACACGTTTCCCAGTTTTTTCAGTCTGCCCGACCACCATTATTATTGAGCAGATTCCGTTTTCAATACTTATAATACCTCTAAATTAACTCAATTTCTTATAATTCATCATTATTGACAAGCCTTATCCAAGTATTAATTCGGGACCCTCTCCTTGCGCTATCCACCTGATCATTGCTAACAGTAACTTCATTTTCTGTTTATAAGTACGGTGATAATTTATCAACTTCGGGCTGGTATGGTTAAGAGGTAGGCAAAAAGATTCGCCTTCATAGTAGCTTAGAGTCGAGGTAGGCACAGTTCGTGCGAAGGAACCTAACAGTAAAGTCTACATCCGACTCGCTTATTTATCAATTGTCGATCTTAAGGGTTTTAAAAAATATAAAAATCGTTAGTTCGTCTCAAATGGACAAGAGCCATATGCCTAACACTATCCAATAACTAAATAAGTAGAGCATAAATCGAGATGTCTGTTTAACCTAAGCCAGGCAAATACGCCATTCTTATCAATGGAACAGCACACATAAAAAGAAAAATAATAAAAAACTTGAGCAAAGGTAATCTCCGTTGAGTGGAAGTCTTGAGTTTGCTCATGGAGTGTTAAGTCTTCACATCGACCAAACTCACCAAGGTCAGAGCAGGGAACAAGCAAAGATCTCCAGTGCAAGCTCGGTTTTGCGGCCCCTTCAGGGGTACTCTGATTCACTCTGTTCGCTCTGTCAAGAAAAGCAGCGGACCAAACTACATTACAGCATGAGGAGGCGATCTGCAATGACAACACACGGTAGAGAATCCAGCGGTGTAGAGCCATCTCGGTAGACTTGCTTTCGCCTTTGTATCAAATACTCCTCATTCATCAGAGTTCGCTGAAAGATTGACCGAGCTCAGGGTTAAATGCCGCGCGATCGTTAAGGTCGAAGGACTGCCCCTGGCACTTGGGTCATAATAAGGCGCTGGATGATCTATTGAGCAGGGAGGTTGTTATTGGCTTTCCATTGTTGGATCTGAAGCCGAATTGCAGATAAGTCTGTTGATGGGCGGCCTGCTGGCATAATGGGCAAGATATGATAGTACGTTGTGATACGGTATTAAACGATAGTAGAAGGAAAGAGTGATTCTATGTATATTTTTAGTAATGTTAATTATTAGGGGGGGGGGAAATGGAGTATGGGGGAAAAGGGGTATGTTCGTAGCAATATTGCACCAATCGGCGAAATATAACATAGGGTTAAAATAGCAAGTTGAATATCATAACGTTACAAAAGGAATTTCAAGTGAAAAAAAAATTCAGATTAAACTATCAAATGGGTATCATTTCTTCTCTAAACGCCTCTGTATGGTGGTGAACGCAAAGATATTTTGCATTACTATAAAAAGTATAAATCTCAAACTCTTCTCTACATAATGTAGCTTACTCTTAAAAAAAAGAGACAGAGGAGTAAATAGCTTGAAGGATAGGAGTTAGTATGGATGCGTACGTAGGCGTATGGGATATAATATTACCTTAAGAGTGCTTACTGCGCTTCTCCTTCTTGCGTTTAGTAGCCTTAGAAAAGATCTTCTTGAGTGCCAAGCACGTCTTGAGATCAAGGCGACTAAAAGGATCTGTATCGTCACTTTCGGAATTGTTGTCATCATTATCACTGGTGGCCTTGCGCTTATGCCCACGAGCTAAGATCAAGTTAATATAAGAAGTCAAACGCTACCGTATTGTAGAATACGTACCCGTAAAGGAACATGCGGCCCCAGACCTGTTCCAATCGCAGTTCGCACAGGAATCAGTGCCAGGAGCAACAAACAACACAGCCCTTAACGGCCCCATTGTTCTTCGTACACTTCACGCAGGCCTCCGTAGTGGGTCGTTCGACACCGTAGAGGTGTCGGAGCATCGTGTCACAATTCTGGCTGCTTTTGAAGTTCATCGTGTAGGGAGTTTCGGTCAATTTCTTGATATCCTTCTTCATGCGAATCTCAAGCAGGCGTGGGTTCTAATACGGGTTAGTACGTAGCTATATGGGTTAGTAAGAGAACATACTTCAAGCACATTAACCGACTCTTGGCCCTTGATGGTACTACCCTTCAGCGCGTTCATGAAAGCCCAGACGGTGAGCTTAGGATTCGATTCGGGCATATCGTCGTGATACGCGAAAGTACGGGTCCGGACGTTGAGAAGGAGGTCTGGGAGTAAGGCAAATGCGCGCTCACCGAAAGCCTTGCGTAGTTCGTCGTTTGGGTCCGAATCGGGCCTGGGGGTTGGGGGATTCGGTGGGCGCTTCAGTGAGGGCTTCGGGGGCTTCAGAGTCCCCCTGGTCCTGCCAGCCATCGTGATCGGTGAAGTTCGTGGGAACGTACGGTTTCTATATGCCTATTTTGTGGTGTGCGGGAGGAAGGAAATCACGTGTTCCTGCGGTAAATAATAGCCTGCTGAAGCGTGTGACCGTAGAAACTCAACGCCGCCAAATTGCGACGATATGCACCCCAAAATAACGCCCGCAGCCGTAGGAATTCGTGGCAGGTTGAATCGTGATGTAGATTTCAAGGCTGCGGCGTTATTTGAAGCGGGAATAAGGGGATTCTGACCTTCTGATGTGTGGTTGAAGAATGAAGAAGAAAAGGAAGAGAAGCCGGCGGGCTCGAGGGAAAGAAATCGTAGGGGTGCACGGACCGCACATGACCCTACATCACTAAGACCCTTCTTAGGTCAACTAAAACGCATAATGAGAAACGGGGCCCTAAGGTATCGTACGGGAGGGTGCCCACATCCAAAAAAAAAAAAAAAATTGGGATATCGGTCCCTATGGCCTTCTGTAGCAGGGCAAAACCGGGTTGGGGAAGAGTAGAATACCCTTCGGTTTTAGTAGGAAATATCAAAGGTTACCCAGTGGTTACCCCAACTAGTTTGCGGGGCCCCAGGTTCGGGAATACTTACCCCGGATATATTAACATACTGATTTCCCTGCTGCTTATATTCCTCTCTACTACGGTTACTTCGGTCTCAAGGACTCTAATATCACTGAGACCTCAGGACTCAGACAGACCAAGTTTTCCAGGATGCTCGTCTTGCTCTTACTGCTAGTCAGGCCGACCTTGGCTTCGGCAACCATCAACAGGTAAATTGAAGACACCCTACTAGGATCTGCACGGCAAAATCAGCTAAAGAAGTTATGTTATTGAAGACGTGCAATTGTCGAGTCATTTAATGTTGTGAGGACTAAGTTGCCGGAATCCATTACCAATGAGACTACGCCTCTCCAAGTGGGCAACGGAGAATTCGCCTTCAATGTCGACAATACGGGTATGCAGACCTTGATACCTTTCAACACCTTATCTAGCTGGGGTTGGCACAAAGACAGGCTGCCCGAAAATGGGTGAGCATTTACCATGGCCTGGTATCGAGGCCGAATAGCAATGCACTAACATATACTGCAGAGAAAAGCTCAGCGACTACCACGGGGTACCGGTCACGACGCATGGCAGAGAGGTCATCTATGACCTTGAAGACCCAGACCTACCTGAGATATCCAAATGGCTCAGCGCCAATCCCAACCGTGTCAACCTGGGCCGTATTGGGTTGAGATACAAGGGCGAGTCCCTGGTAAGTATTGCGGACCCGCATCAAATACTTGACTTGTGGAACGGTGTGATCACTTCGACCTTCAAGGTCGACGGGCACAATATCGAGGTCGTAACGCAAGGAGATTTCGATTCTGATGCCGTCACTTTCGAAATCCAGTCTGCCCTCATTGCATCCGGGGACATTCAGGTTGAGCTTGACTTCCCCTTTCCTCCTATTCATAAGGTTAATAAATCCTCGGACTTCGAGGTCTTCATGGGTACGTACGAATTCCCGCTGAACCATACGACTTCTATTGTCAAGAGCCGTCGGCTTGGTGATAATACAGCCCACATCTACCACCAAATGCAGGAAACTAGATATTACGTGAATCTTCGGTGGCCCCGAGAATCGCCGCTGTTGTTGACGAGGAACGAGCGGGAAGGGTCTGGCAAGACCACGGCACATCGCCACACGCTATCCTCAGTCCGAACCAGCAGTAAGAAACTATCTTTCACAGCCCATTTCAGCCTCGACCTACAGAACCCGTCGTTGCCTGCGAAAATCCACCAACGCAACCGCCGTGGTTGGCATCAGTACTGGCTGGAGGGCGGCTTCGTCGATCTCACCGAGTCAACCAATCCCAACGCGACCGAACTTCAGCGGCGCATCATTCTCTCGCAGTATGCCATGAGAGTCAACAGCGCTGCCACCGGCCAGCCGCCGCAGGAGAGTGGCCTTGTTTACAACGGCTGGTGGGGCAAATTCCACATGGAGATGGTTGTCTGGCACTGTGCCCACTGGGCAACTTGGGGACGGCAGAAGTACTTTGACGGGATTTTCCCGGCCGTCTACGAAAGCCTGTTGCCGAGCGCCGAGAAGAGAGCCCGGCGGATGGGCTGGAACGGAGCCAGGTAAATACCACCGCGGTGGCCAGGCGTATTGACCGCAACTCACAAAGACGCAGGTGGCCGAAGATGACGGAGCTCGTCACCCAGGGTATCGCTCCCGGTGAGACTCGAGCCTACCTCATCTGGCAACAACCCCATCCTATATACTTGGCCGAGATGGCATACAAGGCTACGCCAACCAGGGCCACGTTGAAGAAGTGGAACCGCGTCCTGACCTCAACCGCCGACTACATGGCGTCGTTTGCCTGGTTCGACAACTCGACCAGTAACTACAACATTGGCCCGCCGATCCAGGGCGTGACGGAAAACTCATCGCCGACGGAGATATTCAACCTGGCGTACGAGCTTGCCTATTGGCGTTGGGGCCTCGACGCAGCGTGCGTGTGGAAGAAGAGGCTTGGGCAATCTTGTCCGAAGCAGTGGACAACAGTGGCATCGAAGCTAGCCCCTCCGCCTCAGCTCGAGGGGCTTTTCGCTCCCTGGATCGGTGGCACCATGAACGAATCATGGTGGGATGACCCAGCTCTCAACAAAGATCCGCGAAGCGTCATCATGCTTCAGGGTATCCTCCCCGACACTGCAGTAGTAGGTGCTCTCGTCGGTTCCGCTAACTCCATCTTACTAACACCACTTTGAAAGATCGACTCCGAGGTTGGTCTCAGAACAGCCGACAAAGTCTGGGACGTCTGGGGCGATGAACGCATCCGAGGCTGGGGCCGCGTCGTCCTCGCCATCAACTCAGCGCGCATTGGCAACCCAGAGCGTGCCATCTACCACCTGACCAACTTCGGCTACTGGGAATTTGGCGACCAAGGCTTTGCTCATCGGTCCGGTCCAAGTAAGTTATTTGAAACTTGAGACTCCTTCCTACCAGTCTCCCTGACAGCTCGGTTACAGACCCGTCTCCGCCTCCCTACTTTCCCAGCAACGGCGGCTTTCTCCTCGCGATTGGATATATGGCTGTGGGTTGGGAGGGATCCGAGGGTCACGCGCCTGGCTTTCCCAAAGATGGTTCATGGGTTGTCAAGCATGAGGGGATGATGAAAGCACTCTAGGTTTCTTGGTTCTGTGGCGGTAAGTTAACTCCAGATTCAGCACGGATGGTCCGCTCCAAAGAGTAGTTTGGATCACGACAAGTAATGATGAGTTTTAAGAAGCGACCTCATCAAATTGTGGTTTGTCGTCTGGCGGAATTTTGTCAACTTCCTGGTGGATAGAAACACATCTCAAGCCTTAATTAATTACGCCGAACTAATGTCTATAATCTCACTCGCCTGGGTATAACTATAGTCTTGGGTTTCTATGATATGAGATAGTACTGGGAAGGTGCGTTTAGTCTTCGATATGTGACGGTGACAAAGAGTACCATGCGTTCCTAATTCATTCCCGAGCCTTCTACTCGATGTTGAGTTGGCGATGCTATCAAACAGGCCTGGCCCGAATCCTTTCCTGCACACAGTATTGAGACAGCCTCTACTCGGTCCCAAAATTAAGGTAGACCCTACCTTCCCATCCTTCTAGTGTCGGCTGCCCCCCTTTGAGCGCTACTTCACTCTGTCCTGTTGTACCTATGAGCAGATTCACCTCTGTGAGCAAACAACCTAGCGCCTGCGCGATATCCAGGCAGACCTTCTCCTCCTGCGACATGTTGAGGATGACAAGGGCTTTCCTGCTTGCACCGTCTAGCCCGCGGGGAACTGAGCTCTCCTTGATGTACGCAAAGACCGACTCGTTGTCCGGATCCAGTAGCTCGAAGCTGCCAAACACAAACAAATCTCTGTACTCTTTGCGCATTTTCAGGGCGTACTTGTAAAAGTTCAAAATGGACCCTGGATCGTTGGTCTGTTTGGCAGCGTTGATATCCCGATAGTCATCATGCACTCGCATCCACGGCTTCGCGTCGGCACTCGAAAACCCTGCGTTGGGAGAGCTATCCCACTGGAAGGGAATTCGGGCGTGGTCGCGACCCATGATCTGTAGGCCATGCATCGTGGCCTGGATACGCTTCTCGTCGCCCGATTCAACAGCCTCGGCGTAGAAGTTGCCGCTTTCAATGTCCTTGTACTCCTCAATCCCCCAAGACTCGGGCATGTTTGTCATGCCAATCTCCTGTCCTTGGTAGAGGAACAGGGTGCCTGTGAGCGTGGCCTGCCAGAGAGCAAGGGTTTTACTTGACTTGAGCCACCATTCCGGCGTCGAGGCATCGCCGAAGCGATTCACAGCACGGCCGTTGTCGTGGTTCTCGCAGAATGCCGTTGCCCACGCGTCGGTGCCCTCGATGAAGCTCTGCCATTTGTGGGTGACGGCCTTGAGGGTAGAGAGGGGAAACGGCTGATAGATGTACTTTGCGCCAAAGCCGTTCCCGTTGCCGAGACGGATCATGGAAAACTCAAAGACCATGTCCAGCTCCTTGGCGGCCGCTGAGACGTACGGGATGACTTGCGAGGGATGGGGCGTGTTGGAGAGTTCTCCCACCGAGACGGCATTGTAGGGGCCGAGGACCTTGCGGTGCATCTCGTGAATGAACTCGTGAATGCGCGGCCCGTTGCACCACATCTCGGGAGCGGGCTGGTCCGCCGAAGTCGGGTCCGTGACGGGAGCGTCGACAAAGTCACGTCGCTTGGAGTACTTGTTGACCGTGTCGATGCGGAATCCGTCCACTCCGCGATCCAGCCAGAAGCGCATCGTCTCCTCGTAGATGGCTTCCCGACAATCATCGTTGTCCCAGTTCAGGTCTGGCTGGTCGGGCGCGTAGAGGTGCAGGTAGTATTCCTGGGTGAGCTCGTCCCAGGTCCACGTCGGACCGGCAAAGTAGCCTCGCCAGTTGGTTGGTGGGTGTCGAATGCCGTTCTCGTCGTAGCGAGCGGGCTTCCAGATGTACCAGTCCCTCTTTGGGTCATCCTTGGACGACCTAGAGCGCTTGAACCATTCGTGCTCGATGGAGGTGTGGTTGACGACGAGGTCGAGGATGACCTTGAGGCCTCTTTTGTGAGATTCCCGAAGCAGAGTGTCGACATCTCCATTCGTCCCGTACGGCTCATAGATCTTTTGGTAGTCCGAAACGTCGTAGCCCATGTCCTTCTGGGGGCTCTCGAAAATGGGCGATACCCAGACCACGTCGACGCCGAGGTCGCTAATGTAGTCGAGCTCAGATATGAGGCCGGGCAAGTCGCCCCAGCCATCACCATTTGAGTCCTTGAAGCTCGCAGGATACACTTGATAGAAGGTGGCGTCTTTCCACCACGGCTGTTTGCCCAGCCAGAGGTTTCCCTCGTCCGAGATGAGCGATCCCATGGCAGCGGATGCGATGGCTCGTGTCGCGTGCAGAGTTATTCACTTGGACAACAGAAATCGTTTGTCTGGAGCGGAATTACGATGGGAGAAAAGCACGGAGTACGGCCTGGATTGAATAGAGCGCGACGGCGTGGTTTATTTGATGTCCCCACGCGGTAAGCCGATGCGCAACCGTGTGGAGTGTATTCGTCAGGTCGGAGACTCCAGTGGAGAGTCCGCATTGATACACGCGAATTCTGGTCCTATGCTTCTCACAGCTTTCATGAGATCCACCATTATCCGAAGCAGCTGGAGTTTTTTTTCATCCACAGGGCCGGGAACTGCTCAGTGCTGCAGGCCCAGCTTGGAAAGTCGCTGACTAGTCCACACCAGACCTGCTACAAGAGGCGCAGCGGAGTCTCCGCTAGTTTGTTGATATTTGTGCCTGGATCCGGGAGTTCCTCCGCCTTTCCCGGCCGATTATCTCCACTTACGGGCCCGAGCCAATCACGCGCCGCCCGCCCCCGGCCTCATCTCCGGAGGGACGGTGGCATGATGGCGGAGTCTCCGCCCGACCAACAGTTGCATCGGAGCCTCCTGTCGACAATTGCCAACGTCTGGGGTAATAGCTCCTGGCCATTGCCTCGCCACGGCTAAACGCGTCCAATCGCGCGATTTCTCCTCTCCCCAGACCCCGCCCTATCCTCCATACTTCCCCAGGTCACGCTCCAGCTCAACATACAAGCGTTGTTCTACCTTAGTTCCTGCAAAGCCGGTAACCAACTAGCGCCTGAGTGATGCCATGCGGCATGCGACCTATTCCGAACCCAATTGCTTGACTGACGCAGACCCTTCCCCGGCTTAAAGGTGTGAACGAATATATATATATAAGGCCTCCAGTCGCCTGAGAGAACCGCATCTCCAGAGCCCTCACAGCCATGACCATCGAGCCGACTGCACCCATCATGGCCGACACCAAGATCACCGCCGTCCAGAAGACAACGGATGCCCTCCACCATGAAGAGGCGGTTGATGCCAAGGTCCTCGTCTCCGAGGCCAAGGTTGCCGCGGATGCGGAACACAACATGAGCCTCTGGCAGGCCGCCAAAACCTACCCCAAGGCCATCGGCTGGTCGGTCCTGTTGTCCACCACGCTCATCATGGAGGGTTACGACCTGGCTCTCTTGGGAAACCTGTACGCGTCGCCCGTCTTCAACAAGAAGTTTGGCGAGTACAACCCCGCCACCGAGGAGTACCAGGTCACGGCGGCGTGGCAATCGGGACTGTCCAACGGAGCCCGCGCCGGCGAGATCATCGGTTTGATCATGGCTGGTTGGGCAGCTGATCGCTACGGATACAAGATGACGACGATTGGGGCGCTGGTCTTGATGATTGCATTTGTCTTTGTTCTCTTCTTCGCGCCCAACATCAAAATCCTCGTCTTGGGAGAGGTGCTGTGTGGTCAGTCTGCTGTTCCAGATGATTTTACTCGTATGAACTGACTGACTCTTATAGGAATCCCATGGGGCGCTTTCCAGAGCGTTACGCCGGCATACGCCTCTGAAGTCGCGCCGGTGGTTCTGAGGCCGTATCTGACTACGTTTATCAACATGTGCTGGGTCATTGGCCAGTTCTTTGCCGCCGCCGTCAACAAGGGCTCAGTCGGGCGAGACGATGACTGGGCATACCGGATTCCCTTTGGAGTCCAGTGGGTGTGGCCAGTTCCCATTCTCGCAGGCCTCGTCTTCGCACCTGAGTACGTACTCATCACAGTACTGTCATTCCCGGCAAATGACACGTAGCTAACATATCAGGTCCCCTTGGTGGTATGTACGAAAGAACAACAGGGCCGCCGCCAAAAAGTCCCTGCTGCGGCTCACGTCCCGCAACCAGCCCAACTTCAACGCCGACGAGACCATCGCCATGATTGAGCACACCAACGAGATGGAGAAGCAGCTCAAAGAGGGCACCAGCTACAGAGATTGCTTCAAGGGCGTTGACCTTCGACGAACCGAGATTGTTGTCGGAATCTGGCTGGTGCAAACTCTCGGCGGCCAAAATCTGATGGGATACTTCTCCTACTTCCTCAAGCAAGCCGGGATGGACCCAAGCAACTCCTTCTCACTTTCCATGGCCCAGTACGCCCTTGGAATGGTGGGCACATTCGGGTCTTGGTTTTTGATGGCCAAGGTCGGTCGACGTACGATCCACTTCTCTGGCCTTTGCTGCCAATTCATACTACTCATCATTGTGGGGTCACTATCGTTCTCCAATGACAATGGCGCCGTCTGGGCAATTGGCGCCGTCTTGATCGTCTTCACCTTTGTGTACGACTTCACAGTCGGCCCCGTCACATACTCGTTGATATCGGAGCTGTCGTCCACCAGACTCAAGGCCAAGACCATCGTCATGGCTCGCGCTGCATACAACGCCAGCAACATCTTTGTCAACGTCATGACGAATTATCAGCTATCCTCGACTGCTTGGAACTGGGGAGCCCGCACCGCCTATTTTTGGGCGGGAACCTGCCTGTTGTCCGCAGTCTGGGTTTTCTTCAGACTCCCGGAGCCCAAGGACCGTACCTATGCTGAGCTAGATCTGCTGTTCGAGAAGCGTGTCTCGGCAAGGAAGTTTGCCAAGACCCACATTGACCCTTACAGTCATGACGTAGACGAGAACAAGCTGGCGGCTGAGAAGGAACTGTAGAGCATCCTGGGTTGTCCATTCAGGATCACTTAGTCTAGTATCAACACTAGGGTCTTAAAAATAATGCTTTATTCAGTTGACTTGCTTGTAATTTCACATCAAGGCGGATCATTGGCCGGAGTTGACGCTGTGTTTGGTAGTGCCTGTTGGATTTGCTTTTCCAGCAACGGGTCGTAGATGGCGGTACCACCCGGCAGCTGAGTGATGAGGTGTCGCGTATAGATCAAGTCATCTTCCAGCGAAGTGCCTACGACCACGCCTTGTGGACTTGACGGCGCTATCGGCACTCGGGCGAGGACGTCCACCACAGCCGAGGCAATGTCGTAGAGCTTCTCCGTTAAACCAACCCCGTGCACTTTGATGCTGTCGATGGAGAGGTCCCGCGTCGAGAGGGTGAGATCCTTGGCCACCTCGAGCGGGTATCGATATGTGAGGCGATGTTGGTGAGTACCCTCGCTCAGGTAACCGAGGCGTAGTCTTAATTTCCAGATGATGACGCGAAGCCAGAGCTGGGTGATTCTCAGATTCGCTTTCTGGGTGTCGTGTAGCTCCAACGTGGGCTGCAGGGCCGTGTTGACCACGGTCTCGACATAGTCGAGTGAGGCGGCAGACGGCGGCGTGGCGACTATTTCGTGGTTCAGAAGCGCCACAAACGACGTGTCGATCGGGCGGAACAGCGACGCGAGACTCCAGAAGCCGACGAGCGAGGGGTCGCTCATGTCCAGCTCCGGCGTCTCGGGCGTGACCTGCAAGGTAATCGGACGGCGGTAGCGAATTGCGTGTGATCTCTCGGATATGAGCAACACCCAAAAGAGGCGTTCGGCCAGAGGTCTGAAGGCGGCGTCGACGTTGTCGAGTCGCAATAGGTGGAACAGCGTCGTGGCCTCGCGGAGAAACAAGAACGCCTGGCTGTGATGCGACAGCCTGGCCTGGCAAGCGTAGAGAAAAAAGACGAGGAGGCACTGATTGAAGGTGGGTTTGACGTGACGTTGGATCATCTGATACGTCGCCAGCGCGACATCGAGAATTATCTGCCCGTACGCGGCGTTCCGCTCGGGGATGATGCCTTGGGGGAACAGACTCTCGGGTTCCTCGGCTTGTAGCAGCACCTGGGCGCACATGGCGACGAGTACACAGTAGGCCTCGACTCTCGATTCCGAGGAGGAGGCGATGACGGTTTTGAGGTGAGCAACGTAGTCCCGCGTCAAGATGGGGATGGTTAGATACAGCCTCGCGAAGAAGCGCCCGGCGCAGTAGTCGATGACGCGGGTCGGGACAAGCTCGGCCATGCTGTGAGCGGGATCTGCCACTCCGGGACTCAATGAAAAGTCCGGATACCGAACCAGCGATGCCATCGACGAGTGAGGGAAGCATTGATCGCCGAGTCCCGCATCGACACATCGCCTGCACGGCCGGAACTCGCTGCAGCCCCGCCGGAGGGTCTTACATCTTTGGCACGCCCTGGGGACCTGGATCCGCTTGGCAATGGTTCCATTGTTGTCGTTGACGGTGTTTCCAGGCCGCTTGGGCTCCATGGGCTTGATACTGGTCTACGGAGAGGGACCAGCTGTTGCAGGTTGTAGTTGTCACGGCTCAACTCGGCGCGTATCACGTTTGATGCGCGATGTGACCGCGCCGGCTAAATAGCGGACATTTTTGGAACAACTAACGGTTATTAGACACGGTTGCATGCGGATGCGATGGGTTGCGATTCTTAGGAGGTATGTTGAAAATAATTGAATTTGAATTATCGATTCTTAAGAAACGAGATAACTAGAGATGGATCCCAAGTAAGGCTAGTAAATTTGATGGAACATGCAAAATTTTCTGCTCCATAGGGTAGCAAGATAGGCTGCCAGCAGACTAGAGCCCACGGCCAATCACTTGTTTTCACATCAATAACATAAACCGCAGACACTATTCCGCATATTGCAGCATTAAAGATGTCAAGTAGGCATGGATATCCCCCCGCTTGACTAGTATAACTTGAGAACCTTAATGAAAACATTGATACCCTTTGGGATTTCCAACTCATTATCAAGATTGCAATGATAAGTTATATCCCCCAAGTAATTGAACATCGCTTGTGTTCTTAGGGATGTGACTGACTGGGGGATCGATATGACTGTCCAGGATCCAAGTCAGCTTCATTTTGACAGGCCGGAAGTATTTAGGAACCGACTGTTCCAACCTATGACCATAATATCCAGTTCCTTCTTCTTTGTCCTCACTGAACCGTAGATCCTATGCTATCCCCTTTTAGTTATGGTACGTCTGCTAAATATTACTATCTAGCGTACAAGGCGAAAGATTGCGCCTTACATAGACATACTAAATTTAGGTTCGGCCTGACTGACTTTGAACTGATGGTGCAATATGTGATAAAACCATTGCGCGTTGAATCATCTGATATAAACAAGATCTAGGCCTACCTCGTAAAAACAACGTCGCCGTGTCTCGGGGCTTTTTCGACAATGAGAAAACTCGCTCTTCATGTAGGAGGCTCTCGTCGGGCCCGACGGTGAAGTGAACGTGCATCGCCGCAAGAAAAACCCGCGCGTATCTGAATACTGCCTACGAACCATAAGTCAAACTACTTTTGTGCATGTGCATCTCTTGGTAAAGTAGAATATCACTCGGGTGACGAGGAATCGGGCTCGGGTGAGAACAGGAAGAATACCTGAAGAAAATGGAGCAGTAAAACAAGAATGACCATTTGATAACCCACGAGGAGAAATCCGGGCTTCGATGCAGCGTACCCAGACAGTTGGACCCGCTGGTTGATGAGGTATTGGTGACACCTCGGAACTGCTGGAAAACCTATGGGTATTGAATTTCTAATCTGAAAAATCGTCAGAACGAAGAGCTGACTTAAACTTGGTCTATGTGCAAAGGCAAAAAAAAGGTGCAGTCAAGCTGGGACATTCATTCTTCACCAAAGTAAAGCGCAGCGCAGTTGTGGCTGAGGATAGCAATTGCGGTACGATTGATGGTGTAAGACATCTGGAAGGTCTGAATATCCTGCTCGCTAGCTACTGGATGTTGAGCATCGCATTCGCCCAGTGTGAGAACGAATAGACGCAATTGAAAGCATCTACTAACAGCCATAGAGATGAGGATCCACCCGAATAATCTATACACAGGGTCAGGGATCTATGCTCGGGGATTTGGCGCTGCTACCAGAGGTGTCTCAGATCTCTCTGGCGAAGACTGAGACCGGGTTATAATAGTGTCGCTGATAGCCTCCAGTCCTCAAAAAAGAAGCTTTTCTTTGCTTGTTTGATCCTTTTCTCCTGCGGGTAGTTTCACGTTGTGCCAAGGACGCGCGGCCCCTCTAAGCCTGATTGGGAAGCAAGCACACCACCAGTTCCCAATTGAGTGATGATTAGATTACCAACAGAGCGCTCATTCGGAGGATTAAACCAGGTATGACAATCTGACACTCTCTGACACTCATGCGGTTGCTTATTGGTTGGGTGTGCATATGCGCTGACTGATGGTCCATATACAAAGGAACGGCAGAAAATCTGGAGGGTACGGCACATCGTTGCCGAAGTGGATTCGTCTTGTCGATACATAATTTCATGAACCGAGTACCGACGACCGGGTTGCTTGAAAGTTCGTTGACGGGACTTGACTGTGCCCTATGATCTCATCTCGCAAAGGGCGGACCATTCCATCGGCGGGTCAAGGCGTAGCCGGGGATGGAGGCACCGCAAATTCACGCAGCAAAGTGCGCAAGGGTCACCTGTGTAGCATCTCTGTCTGCAGGCTGGGACGTTTCAATCGTTTCATTATCTGGACAGCATGGCCAACGTCACAACACTGCTCGCGTCTGATGGTGCCATTAGCCGCTGGTGGTCGCCAACCTGGGCCTGGCAGGAGCGTAAAATGCCTCTTTGTTCCTTCAGACTAACTTGGATAGCAGTGATTGAATGCCCGTATAGAGTGGAGTGGGGAGCTCGTATTTGTTGGCTGCTTCGTATGAGGTGTCACCATGCAAGTGGCAACCATGAGCAAACAGCCTAAGCCTTGTTCTCTCCCACGCCCGTCCAGTAGATTGGGCTGCCGCTGTCACTGTCGTCGAATCGGTGGTGCCGCTGCTCCATAAATTTATCTGTGCGGCCGTTTTGCCTTTGAGCACCTCGGTTGGCTGCCAACGTCATCACTGATCTCATTTGTCATACTTCGCGCCCAAACGCAGATCTGACGTATAAGTATACTAGACGACCGCTCGAGTGTCGGCTGTCTGCTTGTCTTGGGTTTGCTCCTTGCTCAGTCTCGAGGTCCTGTGATTGTTCAACACACTCCTCTCACCGCGCCTCAATACCAGTGCGAGCCTGCAACACCACCTCCAAACGGCAGGATGGATCGCAACCCCGAATGGGTATTGCCGCGGACTCCGCTATGGCGATCGCCTGTTTTTCGAAGACTCGCGGCCGCTATTTTGGTTTTCGCCTGCATTTTGACCTCGTTTGCGCTTTTTGGAGATTTCGCCATTCTTGAAACCACCCCACCTCCGCCGCCCCCAGCCAAAACCACACCGCAGGTCGAGCCCACATCACGACCCGAGGTCCCAAACGATCGCCAATCCCATGCGCAAAAAACATGGAAGAAGCTACGCGCCAAATACGATAATTTCGACGACACCAAATTCACGTATGCTTATTGACGAGCACATCCGCCCCACAGCGTTGCAAATTTTCACGGGAAAAGCTAATTTAACGTCGTTTATTAGCATCGCACTGCAAACCTATCGCCGCCCCAAAGAACTCCACGATACCCTCGAAGCGCTTTTGCGCGAAACAATACCGTCCCTGCTCGAAATCGTTGTTGTCTGGAATGACCTTGAGGCAAAGCCACCACCCGATTATACGTCGCAGCTCGGCACGCCTGTGCGGTTCAGAGCTTCTGCGCGCAACAGCTTAAACGAGAAACTTTTACCCGACTCAACCTTCCGTACCCAGGCAATTCTACTATCCGATGACGACGTTTACTATCATCCACAAGATCTAGAATTTGCGTTCCAGTCGTGGCGCAAGTTCGGTCGAAATAGGTTAGCCGGTGCACTGGCTCGTTGTTCAAGCATGGATGAAAACGGAAAATGGAAGTACACCTTCTGTTCGAACGATGGAGACGACAGCTCTTACTCGATGATCATCACCAATCTCGCCTTTTCCCACATCTCATTTCTGGACTACTACTCATCTGACGATAGCACGATGAAAGAGATTCGAGAATATGTGGATCAGAGGTTCAACTGCGAAGACTTGGCGATGAACTATGTGCACTCATATCTCACTGGGGAAGGGCCTCTGTTAATCCAAGGCCATAAGAGATATGTCAACTATTTGCCATCCAAAGGCATCAGTACGAAAAAGGGCCACTTGCAGGCCCGAAGCAAGTGCTTGAACGACTTTGTCGAGATCTTCGGCACCATGCCGTTAATAAACGAAACTGCCTATGTGCAGCGGGGCGTTGTGGTAATGTAAGGAAGAATATGTCAAGGATATATCTTAGAATAGTTACTTAATTTAACGATGCATGAACACCAATGTGACTGCTGATAATACCCGATATTCGTACTTGTAATGTATTTAAGATTGGTGTATGACATCCATCGTCTTATCGTTTAAATTCATTGAGTTTTCGTCATGGGATCTCGGTCCTGTAATTACATATATGGCTGGCACAGTCATCAGACGGTCAAGCCGGTTACGAGTTTTAAGATTAGGAGAATTCAACAAAAGTACAGAGTACAAACAAAAATCATCAACAGCGCTCCCTGCCACTCCAAGCTTGATACCTATAGTGGGCCCGCCAACATCCTCTGAACAGATAAAACTTGGATTTCTCCAGTAACCAGTGATGGCATCCAAAATCTTGAACCGTCCTCCGAGACACTAGCCCTGAATCGATATCTTCAATGTCTGGGGTGGCAGGTCATCCATCGGGTATACCCAGTCGGCTCTGTGCCTCTTCTGGACCTTCGTATTCCAGCTATCTGTTGGTCAGCTGGGCCGGGCTCTGCCTGCTGAAGTGGGATTGACTCGAATCCGTCAGAAGACAATCTGCCTCGCGCGTAATGCCTACTACCTGGTTAATGTCGTGTGCGGTGTCCTGCAGTCTTACTTCATGAACTCGACTGCTTGGAATCTTTTAGGCTATACCGGTAAGCCTCTCTTGAAAACCTCTTCCGTTCTTGGTGCTAACTTAGATAGGCTTTGTATGGGGCGGCTATGCTTTCCTTATACTCGTTTGGGCCTTCTTTAGACTTCCG
This sequence comes from Neonectria magnoliae, assembly GCA_037954305.1. Lineage (NCBI taxonomy): Eukaryota > Fungi > Ascomycota > Sordariomycetes > Hypocreales > Nectriaceae > Neonectria > Neonectria magnoliae. The sequence continues at coordinate 18,050 of JAZAVK010000069.1, read as the reverse complement.
GAGATGAGGGGTTAATTATATGAACAGCTCGATGTGCTCTTTGCGAAGAGAGTTCCGGCACGGCATTCCAAAAGACAGATCCGGATGTTTTCAACTATCATATAAACGACGACTGATAGGTTGAAGAGTCTTGGACGCCCTTGGAGATTTACGGGAGTGTCTTCTCCGAGTGGAAGTTATGCCAGTTGGACAGGATATTCATTAACTCGGCCACCCATCTCTCAGCTCATCTCAAAAAACCATCTCATTTGCGATAGTGAACTTCATAGCATGTCTCATTAATGCGCGCCAAGACTCCCATTCCTAAACGCGTTGTGATGTTGCGGATTGTTTCGTAGACCTCCGGCATGCAGTCTCGCAAGCGGAAACACTGGCCTGTCTTCCAGTTGAACCAACTAATTCAGCCCATTCGTAAGTTCCCACGATACCAAAGATGACAGTGGTCCCAGTCATCCACCAGGCCGCTACTCCAAATGCACCCTGGATGTCTTTCATCAAAACTGCCCACAGCACGCCGAACAGGAGGCTCGGCGGAAAGAACCCCAGCCCCAGGATCCAAAGTATCCTCCTCCAATCCCAGCCCTGCCTAAAGTAGATTCCCCATGCCTCGACTAGGTTATCAGGATGAGTCTCAAGCTCTCCACATGCACGTTTGGGAAGTTGAGTCAGAACAAAAGTTAGGTCTGAGTCGATGCCATCTGGGTTGGTGAAGTAGTCCATCATGAGTCGTGGACCGACAAGAGGGGATTGTTTTGCAGGCACCGGGCTACATTGATACTCGATGCCGGTCGGGGTGACGCGATCTTGAGGAGGGATGCAGTCGCAGCTTTTGCTGCGATCGCATAGGTCATCGTGGCACCGTGGATCGATATATCGAGGACCCACATAAGTGAACTGAAGTTGCTCATTAGCTATTAACCCAGTTCCTCGACGATCGGTTGGTTTGCAATGGGACTTACTTTCATGAAGCGGATGCTATGCACAGTCCGAAGCGACCAATACGGCCTCAGCAGGCCTCAGCATTCACGATGGCGCTGCCGTAGAGTAAGAAACAGCTCGCGATCATGCGAAGTGTCTGTAATGAGCTGCTGTTTAAGGTCCACCTTGTGTCTTCCACGTTCAACAAATGTGAAAAGATGCAAAGGGTTCGACCATATAGCCAGCTCGAAGTCATTCCGATTGCCAACATTCTCAATCCTTTGCTCTTGAGGCTGATTGGCAGTGACGTTGAGAGAGCCAACAGGAGGAGGGCCTAAGTGACGGTGAAGAGAGGACTGTGCTTTCGAGCGGCCCGCGATGACGCCAGTGGAAGAATTCGGCTGACGCGACTCGGAAGTCGACGGACCGTCCTGCGTGTTGAGGTATCGTCCCAGGGTCTCCAGAGCTCCAGGCTCGCGTTCGATGTAATCACCAAAGAGCATCTTACCACGTTTCTATATGCCGGTCAGTGAATGGCTTCGCCAATGAGCAAATGGGATTTGGCGTACGTTCTTCCACCGTACCCGCTGGTATCCTGGCTCTGGTGGAGGTTCTCGCAGTCCTACCCACACAAACCCGTTCTGGACGAACCCCAACAGCTTCGAAGCAGTTTCGTACCCATTTCTGAGCGGTTCAGTGCTACTGTTACAACTCTCCCTAATCTGTATTCCGTGCAACAGACTTGTGAATTCGTTCGCCGTCTGTTGATTTGACAGCTACCGCTCCAACTCTGCTAGCGCATCAACTGGAATTTCAGTCTGAATGGTCTCAGCTTCCACCTGCTGAGGGTGCTCTTCAGCATCCGCCAGTTCTATTCCCCCGACTTCCTCTGTCTCTTCATGCGGAGGACGCTCCCCAGCATCCTCCAGCTCTTTCTCCTCAGCCTCTTCTGTCTCGTCTGGCACCCTCAGCCAGTCCTCCAACTGACTCTTCAATCTCCCGAAAGCCTTTCACGAGACAAGAAAGTGTCTCATTTAATTGAGATAGATCTGGTGAGTTGCCCGGGAAGAAGACCCATGATTGTCGCCTTCGTCCTCGCCATCAGCGTCTTCATTGCTACTCACATCAGATAAATTCGGAAAATCATTGTCGTCCAGCTTTTCCAGTCCATCGTCCACTTCTAGAATTTCTGTTGATGGACCCGCGCGCTCCTCGGACTAGCTGCGCCTTTGCTGAGTCTAGGTATCCGAAAGGTTGAGAGCAAGAACTCATCTTCGACTGAGATCTAATCGGTGTGTTCATAACGCCCTGTACTGTCAATCAGCGTCGTTTCGCCGGGTCAGCGTGGAGCTCACCCTCGTTATCACCGTCATCAGTGATATGTGTGTGCATGGAGATGCTCATCAGCGCGTTGTTGTTGGGAATGGCCGTCCCCATTGTACAGCGAGGGCGAGCGCACTGTGTCTGCAGTAGGAGAAGTTGATGGAAAGGGTATGGGAAACACAGGGGCTCTCTTTTTCGAGTGGCGGGTATCATTCAAAGACCCGTTACTAAAAAAAATGCCTCTCGCAGTGTATGACAATGCAGGTTGCTCTGTTAGGAAGGAGTACGGCCGACCGCTGCGCTCAGGCATGACGAGATCACAGGAGTATAAACGGACGTCGGGGAGTCTTCATAACAAGAGCCTGGGCTCACGCCTCTAAGAACGCACCCATTCCCATATGGGTTGATATGACGCTCCAGCGTTCGCAAAAAAATCGGATCACTTAGTAGTTCAAGACGGAACGTCCGCACGGTGGCCAATGCTAAACTCCAGAGAGCGTGACATGGCGCCGGGAGATCACTTACCGGAGTCTGCACTGGGCGTTTGCTTTTCTGGAAGCGAGCATAGAATGACAGGTGAGTCAACGGAATGATTCAAACTAGGATGATTGTCTTTTTAGAGAAATTACATTTAGTGACGAGTGTATAGACGGTTGCAATGTAGTTAACCGATATGCTGAGACGTGAATGCAGCTAGTCTTTGCTCCATCAGCACCAAAGAATGTCTAGTGATTTGAATGAGAAAGGCCTTTTCCTGGCAGATGAGCGATTGGAGGTGGTAGAGGTTCGTCGGAAGTTCCACCAACAGGGATAAACTGATAACTGTCCTGTCGTGGTGCCCTACCCGTAAACCGACGGTACAAGCGATGGGTCAAATGAATCGCAGACCTTTCATTCGAATCAGGGAGTTGAAGCCCGACTTCCAAGCTCAGCATGAACAGGCCGGACTGGACGTAGACCTGCCTATGCAGAAATCCAGTAACCGACAATCCAAGCACGAGCGAGGAGAGAATGATGAACATAAGGTCGGTAATAAGTAAATGGCTTGACAGTCACTTAGGTGCGCGGTTGGCCAGACCTTGAGTTGCCTGACGTATTGCCACCATAGCCAAAATCTGAGAGGTGACTGGCACAAGGTAGGCGAGTTCGAGAGGAGCTCGAGTCGGGCCGACGCCGCAAATGATAGCAGCCTCGAAGCATTCGAGAATCACAGCTACGATCCACCATTTTATTCTAACTCATGAAACAGCGAATGCAGATGTGATAGCAATGATCTAACTATGACTTAGCAGAATGCGAGGGCCAGGCGAAAGTTGCCACTGACCTGGACGTTGACGAGTCCACACATAGATAATGTAACAAAGATGAGGTGTACAGATCTGCCCATAACTCGCGGAAGCTCCGTGTTGCTGAAATCATGGACAGAAGACAGAATCAGGGCGGTGTTCTCCCGTGGTGCCCACCCACCTAGCAAGAACTGAAGCAATCTTTGCTTTGACCGGGGCTTGTGAGACTTTAGGTAGACGAAGGCAGCAACGAACACAACAGAGAGGGCAGATGTCATATAGATATCACCGAGTCGATACCTGGAAGTGTTATCCATGACGATCTCGAGAAGTAAAGCGAAGATAAAGACTGGCCATGACTTAATGAGAACTAAGGAGATCACAGCCCATACTTATGCTCGGGCCCAGAATAAGGGCTAGAGTTATGGTGCCACAGAGGTAGCTGAGGAGGTGTTTGAAGACTTTCTCATAGTGCTCAGAAGGGCCAGAATTCGCCTCACTCAGCCTTTGCGATGGAATGTTACTGGCAATGCTGAGTTTCCCATTGGAAGTTGAGTCCCAGTACGAATACATGCTTCAGTATCGGCCTCAAACACATCATGCCAATCGTATGTATGACCGAGAAATATGGCGTTGAAATCGCTCTCTTTTTGGAGCTGCGCGAGTTTGATCCAGTGCGAGGTGCCGTCTCTCAGTAGCCGACCGGTCCTCGATGATTCACCATTGACCAAAGGACACGAGCCCAAATGTGAACATGGCGAATGCATGCAGGAAGACAGGGTGTCTAAGCGCTGCCTCTTTGTTTAAGCCACAAGATAGCATACTTGCTCGTATAGGCTCAATGTACAGGTCCTAGTATAGACGTCTCATCTTGTTGTTACGTTAACTCAGCAACTGGCCAGGGTGAGGAGCACATTATTTAGACGGATAAAGACGTGCTTATGGGATTATCGCGGTAATGCTCTCAACATTGAATTAGATTTGTCATAGTGTGTAACTAACACATCACACCATTTGCAGGGATAGTAGCGCACTGGCGGATCCATGTAAATCAATGCCCATTTATTTATAAACCTTTTCGGGCATGGTGTTTAGCACAGGGAAAGAAACATGCTGTAGTATTTTGCTTGCTTACACGCATGCTACATTACTGCTAGACTTATCCCTGAATCATCTTAAAAGCAACCGATCCCCTCGAGTGTGTAGAGGCTTGATAGACGTAGAAGCCCTACATCACTCACCCCAGTGCAGGGTTGTCAGTATTAGGCTGTTAAGTGACAGCCATCTATCCACTGTAAGCTGTGATACAAGCACAAATGTTAACAATAATCACCGCTTCCTGACCCTTGTTCACTGTGACACAGTCTGTGATTTAGTTCCTGCTGCATTTATTCACGCTCTCCTACTTTCTATATATTCTGCGCAAATTGCCAAGCGGTCAATTACCATTCTTCTTTCTTAAACACTCAGCGAACATACACCCTCAGGCTTACCGAAAAAGTCAACTAGGTGAACATCCTTATTACAACAACTCTAGTACAACTTCCAACCACCTTGTCAACATGCCATACCCTAAGTGCATGTGCATTGTTTGCGAGGCCTGCACCAACATGGCCGAGATGCCTCGTTTACTCTGCAGGATGTGTATAAGGGGCTGCGTGTGATGGAATAAAAGAGAGCGTTTAAAAAATCAGATAGCTTCAATATGGATTTCCTAAATTAACCAAGCCTGCACCCCTGAGCATCTGACACCAGTGATATACTAGAACATACAAAGGACTACTACATCATAATGCACGCTACCTTCCGGTAACGTGTTTCTCACAGACGCCGGCTGCATTCTCGGCTTCTCTAGCCTTTGGCACCAATCGCGGCAAATAGAACACAGCTTTGGTGAAGAAACCTAAGCTCTTAACTATTCTAGATTGTTTTATCTTGCGCCACATTTAGTCCTGGGACTTTGGGAAGTCTAATCAGCAGACTAAAGCAGGAGAGCGAATGCCCCTTACCGCCAGGAAAGTCAATGTCTGAATCCTGCCTGGTACTGAGTCAGACGCAAACCCAAAATGAGGCGGAATGAGAAGACAATAAATGCAAGTGAAAGATCAGTGGAACACAATGAATGTTCTAGCATTCCGGTGTAGGCTACTTCTCCCGGCATATTGCCTGAGGTATGGTCTAGCGCGTTCCATTCATTATACGCTTAGTCCGCCCGCATGGCCAGCCTGCCCGTGGCGGGCGGAGGAAATTCTCCACTTGTCATGATAGGAAGAGCTAATGGCAAAGGTCCTACGCCATGCAATTGCAGCTGCTTTCTAACAATCCCATAGTTTATTTTAGGTAGTGTTCTTCCCGATTGAACCCGGGCATTAAAGCAAAAAGGCTATGTTCAAAGTAACTGCCGGCTGGGAGTGGATTCGCAGCGGTTCTCTGGCTTAGGTTGCATTTATATCGTATGCGCAGTACTAAATGTTTTGTTTGCCATTTAAAGAGATGGGAGCTTGTGCTCGGGAAGCATTGGAACATCTGGGCAGCTTCTTTCGCATTAACTCTCGTCTCATGCTGTGTTTGTAGGACCTGAAACAGTGACTAAGCAGTGACTAAAGACACATTCTGCATTTTTTGTCGTCCCTGTTCTGATTATCGGCCGGCAAAGATGTTTTCCAACGTGACATGGTGACCTTCCTTGTCATAAGTACTCTTCATCTCACGACCCCAGGTACAAGCCATATCGCACAATAACCGTTCATTCTGATGGTTAATGTAGGTGTACAACGGGACACCTAGTGGACGCCACGCCTCCACGTTAATTACCCCACAACCCAAGCTACGTAGACCAGATTCCCATTTTCAGGCCACAGGACATTGCTGTGTGATAAGACGGAGTCCTAGATCAGTCTGAGACACACGGTAAGGCAGTAAGAGGAAGTGGCGTGTCATTCAGTCCCCTTGCCGGTTTGTACTTGTGCCCGGTCCAAGAAACTCCAATGAGTGTTTTCCCATACTTGTCTTGGCTGTGGAATGGAAATGTTTGAGGGGGAAAGTCGGTGCTCTGAGACAGAAGGTACACCGTGAAAGATACACCGTGAAAAATTGCGCATTATCCGCCAGGTCCAGTGAGGGCCCCGATACGGTGGTGGCGTTTGGGAATTTGTGACGTGGCTGGCTATCATATGATAGGAAGGCGGAATCAGCAAGGATTTTGGTCGAGACTGGGGACATGGACGTTCGAGGCTCGAGAGGCTGAGACTGACGTTTACCGGTAAGGCTGATTACCCCCCATATGCTCTCTTTTGGTAATGCCGCGAGCTGACTCGCTAACCAGGAGGCGGCTGTCATGCAAGCGTGGATTTAGCGTTCAGCTGATCATTCGTGGCTAGAAAATGTAAAGCAGAATCGGTTTTGGTAACTCACTAGCGCGGTGAGCTAGATGGAGTTAGTTAGAGTAGATCGATAGACAGACTGCTAGCACAACATGGCTTTTATACAGGCCCGTTCTGGGCCAAGGAAAAGGGGTAGCTCCTCTTTTAGGACCCGAGGGCTGAGAGGCTGAGGTCCAGAACGCCAAGCTGAACGCTCTATCCGACACGTTCTCCCAATCGCGCCTGGCTCGGGCTGTTTACCGCAATGGTGATGGCAGACTATTCCGTGTCCCCAATTGTGGCTTAATCGTTGGGCAGACTGGAGAAAGTGTGAGGGAGAGAAGTTTTGCTGATGGAAAATGAGGATATAAGGTGGCGTTGACCACCTCATCCGGCTCAAACTCTCTCAACACCAGCACTCTGCACAAGCAACAACCCACTCCTTGAGTTAAACCCTCTATTGTTTTTTGTTCAACACCGAAACCATGAAGTTCACCACCACTCTTTGCAGCCTTACTGGGCTTCTCGGTCTGGCTCTTGCCGCCGCGCCCATCAAGAACGCTGACATCTCGGCCGACCTGGTTGTCCCGGACAAGTACATCGTTACGTACAAGGCCGGCGCCAACTCTGGCAGCAGAAAGAAGCATGAAGAGGCCATCACCAAGAAGGCCAAGAAGAGTAACCGGAAGGGTGTCGTCGACGCAATTGACCTCGGCAAGCTCCAGGGCTACGTCGTTGAGATCCCACCTTCGGAGCTCAAGGACATTGTCGACTCTGACCTGGTGAGCAATCCTCTAAACCTCTCCAACGTTAGTTCTCGGAGGGACAGATGCTGACTTTGGCTAGGTCGACTATATCGAGAAGGACAGCGTCGTCAACATCACTGCTGTGGCCGCCAGCCCCGAGCAGCTCAACAAGCGCGCCTACACCACCCAGGTCAACGCTGCTTGGGGTCTCGCCCGCATCTCACACAACAGCGCCGCACCTGGCTCCTTCGGCACCGGATACTACTACGATACCACTGCTGGTACCGGAGTGCGTGTGTACGTGGTCGACACCGGCATCCGGACTACCCACTCCGAGTTCGGGGGACGCGCCGTCTGGGGCGCCAACTTCATCTCCGGCTCGCCCAACACGGATGAGTTCGGCCACGGCACCCACGTGGCTGGCACCATTGCTGGAAAGACGTTCGGTGTGGCCAAGGCCGCGACCGTGGTGGCTGTCAAGGTCCTCGACAAGACTGGTTCCGGTACCATGTCTGGTGTCATCCTGGGCTTGAACTGGGCTGTCGACAACGCCAAGTCGCGCGGCATCGCCAAGAAGGCCGTCGTCAACATGTCCGTCGGTGGCGCCTACACCTCCTCGGTCAACGCCGCCGTCAAGGCCGCCACCGATGCTGGCCTCACCGTCGTTGTCGCTGCTGGCAACTCGAACGATGACAGCTCAAACTACTCTCCCGCCTCTGCCCCCTCTGCCATCACCGTCGGTGCCGTTGAGGGTACCAACACGCGCACCTGGTTCTCCAACTATGGCGCCCTGGTCGACATCTTTGCTCCTGGAGACGCCACCCTCAGCGCGTACCACAGCAGTGACTCTGCCACGCGATACCTCGCTGGCACGAGCATGGCTACTCCCCATGTTGCTGGTCTCGCTGCTTACTTCATCGCAAAGGAGGGCCTTTCTGGCTCCGTTGCCGTCACCAACCGCATTATCGGCGCAGCTATCACCGGTCTTGTTGGAGACGCACAAGGTAGCGCGAACCGCGTCGCGTACAACGCCTGTGGCAAATAAGTGTCTACATGATAGCACAGCACTGGTTCGAGAAGTCATAACATGTCTATAAAGTTCGGGAAGAAGGAGACTTGACTCGTGTATTTGTTCTTCGTTTATCGATATATTAAGCGATTTGGATTTTAATAAAGCAAGGTACAATGCGCCTGGAAACCATTCTCACTTAAAATTAGTGATCTATCAATGTGCTGTAATAATCGAGAACACACTGCTCACCGGGCGCAGCTAGGCAATATACGCTTCATCAAGCCGAAATACTCTAATCAAACCGAGATCAATGTTAGCGGCATCTTTAATAAGTGGAAGTGGTATGCGAAGCCATCCATCCTTATAGCTTCCTCTATAAGCTCTTCATTTGCCAACTCTATCCTATGTAGGTACTGCGTTTATATAGAGGTTAGCGATTAGAAAGCGACGATCGAGAACCTTAACCGCGGAATCGCGCAAGACTTTCTACTCTATATCTGCGAACGCTATAAGATTATATCATAGGGTAGCGGCTATGAGTACATTCGTGTGAAGCGGGCACAGTACAAGCTAGTATAATAGAGAATAGACATAAACCAGTCGTTAATGAACAATATGAGGAAACTCACTAGGTGTCATTTAATGTCTGGCCATACTTTGTTTGAATCGACGACGTTGACCTACCCTATGGCCTCCAGCTACTTTGAAACAAAACTATTATTAACGATGGAAATAGACGCAGTAACAACTTGCGCCAATGCAGGACCAGATCCCCGACCACCGCCAAGAATATGGCTGCCCAATGATGACCTTACGATTTGACACTGGCTGTATCTTATCGTAATCTTATCGGCCTATGGCCCTGTCACCTAACAACCAGACCTTGCCTGTCATCCTACGGCTACTAGTAGTCTGAGGTAAGGGCCAAGGCTGACCCAGGCCTTGCTTGCCACCGAGGTCCGGCAGGCGCGCGTTACAGCAACCCGCTCCGAGGGCGCCTCACAGCAATCGGCCATGAACGTGCCCCATGGCAACTAGCCCTCAGCGCTCAATCGACATCATGTCTAATAAAAACACGCTTACTGAACTAGGCCCCTACAACAGCTAGAGCCCAGCGCACTCCCCACGCGAAAGCTTGGAGGGACAGCGACACCTGCGCCCAAACAAGAACTACTTGAGCACTTCCCTCTTGGAGGATACCTTAGGTTGACTCTGCCCCACCACAGCCATGTTAGGCAGCCATGTCAGGCATTCACCACAGCCATGTCAGGCATTCACCACCGTGCCCATTAGCAGAGCCCCCTCCTCCACCCACTCTCTCGTCTCGGGCTACTGATCCGCACGCAAGCTGGAGTCAGAGAGGCCAGCACGCCATTTGCCCTTCGCTTTCTCCGTGGTCTGCCTGGATCACACCCAACTTAACCTCCTGAACTAGCAACGCATCCACAACGCTCCAATGCCCCACATCGAAGATCGAAGGCGTGGAGAGGCGGCTAATTGCGACTGGCAACTGCCATGCTCCTGGCGGCCGCTATGCTCATTGTTGAATAGCTGGGGAGGCAATACCGATTAGAGAAAGTCGATCAGGAACTGGTGCTCCTTCTTTGGCATAACCTCCTTGCGGATGGCCAGGGTAAACTCGTTACCCGCCCGGCATCTGATAACTGGCCATGCACACACACAAAGTCAAATCATGCCAGCTTGCGCTTAATTACTTCTTTCCTCACTTGCTTTGCCTTGCACTTTCCACCTGCAACGCGGCAGAGCCCTGCGATTGACCTGGCGCAGCACATCCCATTCATCCGCAATCCTATTGGCCTCACATGCTGCGCCCAGCTACAGGGGTCCTTTTCAGCTGCTGAGGCCTCCCCGCACGCGAATCCCGCAAAGATGATTCCATCGGCCTCCCGACTCATCGATCGGAGAAGCCCTCTCCCTCATACCATCATATCGCACAACAAGGCCAACGTGCTCGCTCGGTGAAGATGGCGCCTGACTGGGTTTCCAAGATCAAATCCAAAGCCAGAAGGCCGCGGCAGACTACTCTCCAAGAATCCGTCTCGGCTCCTTCATCACAGACACCTTCGCCAACACCACCTCGACCTGCATCTCGATCGACATCTCAGCCAACGCCTTCTCCACCTACCTCGACGGATTCCAAACCCCTACAAGAGCGACTTTGGAACCAGGCCTACGACGAGCTTAAAGCGAGCGAGCCCAAACTGGTCGAAGCGTACGAGAAGATCCTATCCGCTGGACTTCATCGAAACGACTCGAGCTCTGTTGCCTGCGAACCGACAGAAAACGAGATAGGAAGGACCCGGGAGACACGATGCCGTCAAATGCAGCAGTTGGTCCAGGAAGGACTGGACCGGACGCAGAAGCAAGCGTCCATCAAGCGAGGCATCGACGAAGGCCTGCAAGCGGTGCAGGAGGTCAAGAGAATAGTGGACAAGGCGGTGCATGCCGCTCCCGAAGCCGCCGTTGCCTGGGTCGGCGTCTGCCTTGGACTAGAGGTGCGTGTGATCAACTTTCCCAACCAAAGGGAGAAGAGTGGATGGTCCCCAGCTGACAGTTGATAGATCCTTTCGAACCCTGTCACTGAGTCACGCGACAACCGCAAAGGCATCGTCTACGTCCTGTCGAGAATGGAGTGGTACTGGAATTTGGTGGTCCTGCTTCTCGACGAGAATAAGGCCGAGCAATCTTCCGCGGGACTGCGAGTCCAATTGGAGAAGCACGTCGTGCAGCTCTACGAGAAACTTCTGTCGTATCAGATGCAGAGCGTCTGCCTTTATCACCGCAACTGGGCCGCCGTCATCGGAAGGGATATGATCAAAATCGATGACTGGGGTGACCAGCTTAGCGAGATCCAGGAAGCCGAGGCTGCCGTGCAAAGAGATATGGATCAATACAACAACGAGGGCAGCAAGATACAGCTTCAGAAACTCACCGACACCGCAGGCGCCCTAGAGAGGAATCTCCAAGACATTCATTCGGCCATCCAGGATCAAACCTGGCAACAGGAGAAGAGGCACCAAGATGACGGGGACAAGCAATGCCTGAAAGACCTACGCGTGACCGACCCTCGCGACGACAAGACGCGCATCCAAGAGACAAAGGGCGGCCTGCTCAAGGGCTCGTACCGCTGGATCCTCGACAACGACGACTTCCAGCGATGGCGTGACGATCTGCAGAGCCAACTGCTCTGGATCAAAGGCGACCCTGGCAAGGGCAAGACAATGCTGCTATGCGGCATCATCGACGAGCTGGAGAAGCAACCCCGCACTTGCCTGTCCTATTTCTTCTGCCAGGCCACCGAGGCACGACTAAGTAATGCGACGGCCGTGCTGCGCGGTCTGATCTACCTTCTCGTCGACCAACAGCCATCGCTCATCTCGCATGTTCGAAAGAAGCATGACCATGCGGGTAAGCAGCTTTTTGAGGACGGGAATGCCTGGGAAGCCTTATCCAAGATCCTTGCTGCCATGCTCGATGACCCGAGCTTGAATGGTGCGATCCTGATTGTTGATGCCCTCGACGAATGCAAAACGAATCGACATCAGCTTCTCGACTTAATTGCCAAGCCTTCTCGCGTTAAATGGATCGTGTCTAGTCGCAACTGGCAGGACATTGAGGAGAAATTAGACAATCCAAAGCAGAAAGTCAGGCTGCACCTCGAGTTGAACAAGGACTCAATCTCCAAGGCTGTTGACACGTACATCAGACACAAGGTAGACCAACTGGCATTGGATAAGAAATACGACAAGGAAACAATGGACGCCGTCAAAACCCATTTGACATCCAATGCCGACGGAACCTTTCTCTGGGTAGCCTTGGTCTGCCAGGAGCTCGCAGATCCCAAGATTCGAAAACGGCATACACTCTCTAAGTTGAGGTTATTTCCCCCGGGGCTTGATTCGCTCTATAACCGAATGATAGAACATATCGGTGATTCGGAGGACGCGAGCCTTTGCAAAGAAGTCCTGGCTATTGCTTCGGTCGTATACCGACCTATCACCTTGGACGAGTTGAAGGTTCTTATTGAGTCGCGCGATAATCTCGACCAGGATGACTTGGAAGAAATCACCAGATCCTGCGGTTCTTTCCTGACTCTTCGAGAGAGTGTCATCTACTTTGTGCATCAATCAGCCAAGGATTTCCTGCTTAACAAGGCATCCGACCAAATCCTACCCTCTGGCGCCGCGCACCAGCACCATGCCATCTTCTCGAGGTCGCTGGAGGCTCTCTCGAAGACTCTCGAACGCGATGTTTACGAACTGGGCGTCCCAGGATTTCCCATTGATCAGGTCTCGCCGCCCGACCCTGACCCATTGGCTTCGATAGGGTATTCCTGCGTCTTCTGGGTAGACCATCTCGATGACTCGGAACCCTGGGTGAAGATGAGTGACAAGGACCTACAGGACGCGGGGATCGTCAATGGCTTCCTTCGAACCAAGTATCTGTATTGGTTAGAGTCTCTCAGTCTGTTACGTAGCATGTCGGAGGGGGTCATGGCAGTGCAAAAGCTCGAAGCTTTAGTCGTGAGTTATTATAGATTCATCTATAAACTAGAGACGGTCTGACGTATTAGCAGAAATCCAAGGAAGTACGACAACTAACGGAATTCCTTCGAGACGCGCACCGCTTTATCCTTTCTCACAAGCGGGCGATCGAGATTGCTCCATTACAGGCCTATGCATCAGCACTCGTGTTTAGTCCCACCCGCAGCCTAGTTAGAGAGCTCTTTGAAAAAGAAGAGCCGAACTGGATCACATTAAAGCCGAGCATGGAGTCAAACTGGAATGCATGCCTACAGACACTCGAGGGCCATGGCGGTTCGGTGAACTCGGTGGTGTTCTCGGCGGATGGCCAGCGTCTCGCATCGGGCTCATACGATGGGACAGTCAAGATCTGGGACATAGCAACGGGAGCGTGCATACAGACGCTTGAGGGCCATAGCGGCTTAGTGAACTCGGTAGTGTTCTCGGCGGATGGCCAGCGTCTCGCATCGGGCTCAGGCGATGAGACAGTTAAGATCTGGGACGCAGCAACGGGAGCATGCGTGCAGACGCTTAAGGGCCATGGCGACTTAGTGAACTCGGTAGTATTCTCAGCGGATGGCCAGCATCTCGTATCGGGCTCAGACGATAAGACAGTTAAGATCTGGGATGCGGCAACGGGAGCATGCGTGCAGACGCTCAAGGGCCATAGCGACTCAGTGAACTCGGTAGTGTTCTCGGCGGATGGCCAGCGTCTCGTATCGGGCTCAGACGATAAGACAGTCAAGATCTGGGACGCGGCAACGGGAGCATGCGTGCAGACGCTCAAGGGCCATGGCGACTGGGTGAGATCGGTAGTATTCTCAGCGGATGGCCAGCATCTCGCATCGGGCTCAGGCGATAAGACAGTTAAGATCTGGGACGCGGCAACGGGAGTATGTGTGCAGATGCTCGAGGGCCATGGCGACTCGGTGAGATCGGTAGTATTCTCAGCGGATGGCCAGCGTCTCGCATCGGGCTCAGACGATAAGACAGTTAAGATCTGGGACGCGGCAACGGGAGCATGCGTGCAGACGCTCAAGGGCCATGGCGACTCAGTGAGATCGGTAGTATTCTCAGCGGATGGCCAGCGTCTCGTATCGGGCTCAGACGATAAGACAGTCAAGATCTGGGACGCGGCAACGGGAGCATGCGTGCAGACGCTCAAGGGCCATGGCGACTCAGTGAACTCGGTAGTATTCTCAGCGGATGGCCAGCATCTCGCATCGGGCTCAGACGATGAGACAGTTAAGATCTGGGACGCGGCAATGGGCGTATGCGTGCAGACGCTCGAGGGCCATAGCAACTGGGTGAGATCGGTAGTATTCTCAGCGGATGGCCAGCGTCTCGCATCGAGCTCAGACGATGGGATAGTTAAGATCTGGGACGCGGCAACGGGAGCATGCGTGCAGACGCTCGAGGGCCATAGCAACTGGGTGAGATCGGTAGTATTCTCAGCGGATGGCCAGCGTCTCGCATCGAGCTCAGACGATAGGACAGTCAAGATCTGGGACGCGGCAACGGGCGCGTGCATGCAGACACTCAACGTTAGGACAGCATTACATCACCTTTCATTCGATCCAACGACAAACTCTCTCCTCTCTACCAACATTGGACTTATAAACCTGGATCACCTGGCTCTACCGCCTACCATTGATGATCGGTCGACTGCAACAATCTTACAGGGTGCTCGCCATTCTGGCTGGGGTATAAGCATCGACGGTGTATGGATTGTTAAAGATAGAGAGGAGATGCTTTGGCTACCTACGGACTATCGAGGGGTGGAATCCGCTGTTGTTGGATCAGCGGTCGCTATCGGTTGTCGTTCAGGTCGTGTACTGGTGATGAAGTTCTCTTAGAGCGGAGGCAGGTACAATCATCTTTTTGGTCACAAGTAGCCCTCTTCTAGTTCTTAGTAGTGACTTACGAAATTGGCTCTGTTTGATTTGGAAGCAGGAAGCCCGGCCAGCAACTATTCCCTACCTTTACCTAGCTAGCCCTGTACTCATCGAGCTTTAGATGTGCTATAGGAAGAACTAGAGTTATTTCTTTTTCTTTATTCTTCTTTTCACTTTGATCTCGGAGGGTCGTAGGAGCTGAACAAAATTTATAGTAAATGGACTGCGGCGTTCTTGCCTTCTAGACCAAACGAGAATTCTCTAGCACCGGGAATCATGTGATCCATGGCCCCTTCACATTAGAAAACACCGGCCATTCTGAGGAGAGAGTTTTCGTTTGGTTAATGCTTTGCTTCGAGATAGAGGCTTGGTGGCTGCAGATAAATATATGTTGCTTGTTGGACGGCTCCTGTTTTATGGCTGTAGGGGGCTCTCATTTCGGTCGCGAGCGGAGGCCGGCTCGGCATCGAATGTACCCACAATTCCCGATGGCCGATTGTGGCCTTCGGGTCCTTGCATGACATGCTTGGATTAACTTGTATCACCTATGAAGGCGCGGTTCTTAGCCATATGTCGACTGTGATGCTATCTTATTGCTGAGACCACAACCAAGTAGGAATAAACCAACCAACCATGCCCCTTCAGCCTCGCTATCAAAGACTTCAACTATGCCAAGAAGCCTCCGTTTTGAGAATCTTCTACTTCTAGTAGATGACGTAGCCCCAATGGGAGAATGTAGCGCCCTGCTATAAGAGAGAAATGATTTTGAGTTATCAACATGCAGGGACGGCTTACCAGATGACCGTATACCCTTCATTTATAAACCACTTCTTAATTAATGGGGAGCTAAAGAAACACGTCGACTAGCTTTACCTAATATCTCTACCAGCTGAAGAAGGTGTGCAATTCTTCGCAGAGGCAGGGGGCTAAATCTCAAAAAAAAAAAAAAAAAAAAAATTTAGTCTTTGAAGGAGTTGACAACTGGGCCCATCCGGATACGGGTACCTGCACCAAACCTTCCTGGAACGGAGTGGTTTATCGGGTCCTATATTACACCCATCGATAGGATTATTGGGCCAAACGAAATAGCATCTACTATGAGCATCCAGCTATGAACTACGGTCTTATGTGTGGAACCGAGGCATACGACCTCTAGGTCACCCGGCTGACAACTCCAAGCAATCGTGCACGCATATGACTAGGAGCATAAAGGAACAATACATTTTGCAGCGCTCCTCGGCTCGTTTAAGGTACGTCCTAACCATCTCAAACCCCCCCCCCCCCCGACCCAGAAGAACATATCAAGTTCTCCACGATTCTTGAAAACGCCGACGAATCTCTGCCCACCCAAGCTGCTCCTCTTACTTCAGCTGTATGAGGAAGTTATCCCCATCGCCTGTATACTTTGCCCGCCTTGCTGGAGCTCGCTCGGGTTTTCTTTTGTCGTGACCGAGCGGATTGAATCTAGGACCACACTGGTAGGTAGCTTGGGGATGATTTGTACAAAGGGGCCATTCAAGCTTCAATTAAAATGTCGTCTTGTCGCCCTCAGTGATGCGCTTCAGTAGGACGTCTCTGAGAGGCCATTCCTCGAATCGACCAAGAAATGTGCTGGCCTCGGAAGGGACTGGCCTTGCCTGTGATAGCGTTGGACTCTCAATGCCGTGTGCAGACGTTTGACGCCCTCTCAGTAACTGTGCGGCGCGTCTTGTCGATCGACTTTGGGTAGAGCTCCGAATACTGGCGGGGGTGCTGAGGACTGAGGTGTGACGAGATCGAGATACCCTGCGACGCTTGTGACCATGTTCTTCGTCATCGGAATCATCTCCAGAGCTGGGTCCCTGAGCTGTTGAGGAACAAGGGCAGTAGTCCTCATCATGTACACACCGTGGATCGTCGAGGCCATCCTCACTGCCAGAGCCTTCAGTATCTGCGTCATTGTCCTCCTCTTGCGCCGTTGCATGCGCATCTGGGGATAGATATTCATAGTATTCTGATCACCCATAAATCTTGCTAGGAATGTAGACACTACGTGAATCGTGGCGGTTTTGAACTGAACAGACAAATCCACATGTGGGTTGTCAGTATGTGTCAGCTCAATGCAAGGCTTCCCCAAAACCTCTGTATCATTCTCAAATGGCGAAGATGTGAAAGTCTGGACATCTCAACGTCGAGACAGCGCGGTATGATCAGCACTCCCGCCGTTGAATAGCAGCGGGCCACCCATGGTTGGAGTAGGTGCATCTGGTTCGGCCTTGAACATGTAGATTGAACTCTCCCCTATAGGCCTCTTCGAAGAGAGTTTGTTGGATTTGTCGATGTAGAGCACCTGGGTTACAGTGGCCGGAGGCCACGTTGGGATGCGTCTCCTTGACCGTGCGAGGAAACCACCGTCCTCTTGGCGAGACACCATGTCTGCCCACCCAATCAAGTCTAGATTGAATGCTCCTGTCCCCCAGAAGCGCTTGCTGAAGTCATGTGGCGCAACGCTGATGACAGCCGCGGCCATGTCGTCGGGTTGATTTTCCAGCAGCGCCCACTGAGCATAGCCCAGAAACGAACCGCCCAGGGTTCCGAATGAGCCAATGTGTACCACGGCTGTTTCCTCACCCAGCTCAACACGCCTTGGCAGTCTTCTGCTTCGGTGCGAGCGGGATCGAATGTGCCGCTGGAGCCAAATGTACCCCTCGTGCTGACCAACAGGACCTGGTATCCGCGAGAGGCAAAGATCCGAGCAGTCGTTACCGAGAGAGCGAGAGTGATCTGAACAATGTCGTGGCATGATCAAACTCGCTCGCCCCCTCGAGCTCGGGTCTGTCGAATCCGCGTACGATGAAACGTCGGAAACTTCCGCTCTGTCTCCACATAGGTAGAGGAGAGTCTGGCATTTTTTCAGCTCAGGATGGAGATAGGGATTCATGCCAGACGAGGCTGTTCCACTGGGAGTAAGGTCTGAAAAAAAAA